>JBBMOY010532218.1:0-11672 GCA_037951405.1 Platydemus manokwari | reverse complement strand
AATAACATGTAATATAAAAATATGGAGATTTTTATGTAAATTTAAAATGAAGACAAATCAGATGGAAATAAATTTTAAAGTTTGTTAGAAAATGAGTGTATTGAAATCAAGATATTCTTTGTTTTGTTGAAAACATGAAATTTGATTTGAAAATTAAAAACGAAGAAATTTTGGCAACCAACAATATTGGTTGTGATTTACTTTTGATTGTTTCACACGTCGACATTTTATTTGGTGGATTTATATGAATGAGAAAAATCGCATTTTAAAAATATCCTAGACATTAGTTGGTCATATATTAAGTGAAAAATATATTTAATTATTAAAATTCCTAAAGCAATTTATTTCCAATTTCTCGATATTATCTATGGTGATGCCAAATTTTTGGTATTTCTTGGATACGACTAATTAATGGCAATTAGTATCATAGCAAGAACATCCTCGTTTCATTTAGTAATTCGCGATATATTCCACTAATCCGTATGACTTTGATCGACGAAAGTATATTAGCCATTAATTTAAAAACCTTTGCCAGTTGGATAAAAATCATTTGAGGTGAATTCAAGCAACTAGCAATTGGGTTCATTTTACGTTCATCAGACGCAGTACAAGACGTATTCGAAATGAAATCACTAAGTAAAATGTATATTTTTTCGAAAAATAAGCAGAATTTTCTTTAATAATCAAAAAGGCTGACCAATGTGGTGGAAAAAAATCGACTCTTAAATCAACGAAATTCTTTTGTTCCTTTTCCCCAGTGTTAATGAATTACAAGTTTTATATCTCCTAAATATATGGGGTTCCTCACATTTTCATTTAATTCGTTCTCCAATTTGCCAAGTTTGATCAGTTGGCAATTTGGTTTGATTTCGAGATCAGCTGACAGATGAATCAAATATTTATTTCAGAATTATAATTGCTAAAATAAACTTTTAAACATCCGCCCTTCGTTTGATAGTTGAATCTTGATATTCTTTCATTATTCATAAAACGATATCGAGTATATTCAATTCAATTCTGGGACAATTTAAAAATACTGTTTTTCAATTTCTCTCAATTTTTACATATTCAATATAATAAGAATGGGTACATATTCTATATAATCTTGATCTATCTATATTCTATATAATTTATCTACGTTAATAAAAAGTTTGTTGATATTTATCTTGTTAAAAAATTTGTTTTATAATTAATCTAAACCACAGTGATCATCTCGGCAGTCTTTGTTTTAAGAATACATATAAACTAACATAATAAATATAAATTTTTGTTAAAGTTTAGAAAAGGGGTCCTAAAATAAAATTTTAAATTTGTTGAGTGTATTGCAAAAACCTATATAGTTAATTTAATTATATTATTTAAAAACATCTGAAAATTTTGATTGAAATATTCAAGAAGCTTTTTAGCTGTTTGAAATCAAACATTAAATACAGTAAATCTCCTAAAATTTGATTATTTTAAAAAGGGATCTATGTAGGTCAAATTGTAAATTATTGAAAATTAGTGAGGAATCCTTTTTCTTAAAACATTATAAGCAGATTGGAAGGTAGTCTTAATTTTTAAAATAACCAATGATACTATTAAACATGTCTGTAATTAACTAACTCGATTTCTAATTTTAAAAAAATATTTAAATTTAAAAACTCAAATAAACATATAGAAGTGTTGTGATTCAAATAGGAACTTGGTTCAAAGCTATATTTTATTCATATTAGAGATCCGAAAAAAGTAAAATATTAACTGAATTATACGAATAAATCAAGCATACCAATTATGTATAAAATTAAGTTATAAAACTTTCTCATGCGCGAAAGTAGATCAAAGGACTCCTTTTCTTAATTTAAGCCGAAATTTTGATTCGATATTTTGCAAGCCTGGGTAGTAAATTAAATTTTTTGCAACGTTCTAATATATAAATAAAAATTTATTTAAACAAAAACTATATCACAAGAATGAAATACATTTTTTCAAAATAAAGCCATAAATGACAATAAAAAAAACTTTAAAAAATATTTTAATATTGAAAATATTTAATTAAATTTACATTTAAAAGTTTTTATAGAAAGTAATCTTTTAAAGAACAGGTTTGAAATTCTTATAAAAACTAGCGATAAAGTAAACCAGGCTAATGTTAAATTAAAGTTAATATTTTACCTTAAAAAACTAAGCTTTATTGCTATTGGAATCTAATAAAATGATTGTAAAAATAAATGCGGCGGATAATAACCAAAGGAATTGTCTATCCAGATCCATCGAGATGATATCAAAATCATTGTTATCAATAAATCTAATTCAGAATTTTCAACAGTTATTTATGATAGAGAAAGATAAATTATATGAAAAATAAAACAATCCTCTATAGTAAAAATCAAATACCGCCATAAGACTAAAGTTCCATTTTTGTAAAGTTCATTAAAAAAAATTTTTCTGCTCCTGAAAATCTTTTCCTTTCAAGTGCATATTGTCTCACCAGAGTGGTTTTCAACTTCAGTAAAATACTCAATTTAACTTTTAATTATCAATTTGTATGCAAATTCTAATGGTCTATAAAGATTCGTTTGGTGATTTGTGTTTCATTTACATTCTTGTATCTTGTGATTGTATGCTTCAGTTGTGTGTGTCTTAGAAATTTTTTCACCACTTTTGTCATTGAACATAGATGAAACAAAAAAAAATCCTTCAATCGAATGTTGTCCGGTCAAAGAATGGTCGACAACATGTCTGAGAGAAAAAGTAATATTCGTTTAATGTTTCAAGCATAATTAGTTGGGTAGATAATTCTTGATTTAGGTTTTTGATAAGCAAAACGTAACTATTAAAATTTATTTCAGTAAAAACCAAAATATTTCAACACAATAAATGGAAATAGTTTTTTTTTCTTTGTAACCATAAATAAAATAATCGTAAATTATGCTCTGGAGAGTGTTCCATTAGGTTCAATTTATTTGATAATGGTAAGTGCCTACTAGACATGAATTTGAAATGAAAGAAATTTTTGATAAAAATCGAACATTTTTTTTACCATAATAAAAATCGATAATCATCTCTAAAGGGAGTCGAGTGAAATTGAAGTAATGGTTTTTTTCCGTAATTGCAAAAGTAATTTGATCTATAAGTATTTCATCATCAATTAAAGAAAAATCTTTTACAATGATATAGTCTAATTATATAAAGTATTATCGAAAAAAACTGCTATTCTCAGTAGTGGTTATTGATAACGGTTCAAGATCACTAGGATTACAAAATCAAACTATTTAACAATCAATACAATGACAACATTTAATCATTATTGAAATTGAAGAAGTAAATATCAGAGTATTTTTAAAGTTTTCAATTAACACGGTCAAAATATCAAAAGATAACCGATTTTATCAAGTAATATACTCTCACAGTTTTAAGGTATCTAGTAAGGAACTAGTTTTTTGCTATCTCTTGTTTAAATCTACTGTTAAAGACCATTAAAGAGCATCTGATTTCTACGTTGTATTAAATAATAATTACTCTAATGGGCTATAAACAAAGAGACAATTTTAAATAATTTCTCATTACTTTGTCCAAGACCAGATGTTGATTTTAACGATATACTTTTAGTATCCCTCTAAAAATGTTTCCAATAAATCACGTAATTAATGAGTAGACTTGATACATCATTTAAAAATTATTCTAATGGATTTTTTGCTTTGAAAAAAAAATCATCAAAATTTATAAAATATTTATTTCATGTATTTTATATTTTAAAAAAATATAGATGAAACAAATCAATTCTATCACGATATGATTAAACTACCGAAAGAGATTTATTTTTGAGATCCGCGTGACAACTAAATCATCATAGAAATTGTCAGAACTACTAAATCGTATCACATCAAAACTGAAAAATCATTGAAAATTATAGCTATAATGATATATTTTTTTCAAAAATTGATTTTGTTCTACCAGATTAAAACTGAAACATTAACCGATTCAGACTTCCTCAAACATAATAGCAGTGTACAATCAACCATTAACAATAAAAGGAATTAATAGCAAATTTCCTCAGTAGTTGTTTTAATCAATAAAAAACATTAATAATCTGATTAGCGATGGAAATTCATTTATAGGGATTATTAAAATACCTAAATAAATTCACTAGTTACAGTTGATCGTTGCATAGGATAATCATAAAAGGAGATTAATACTTCAAATGATTTTAGAATAAATTACGGTATTATTAGTATTAATATTATGAAACACAAAAATCAATTTCATTTCCTCAAAGCTGTATATATATAATGAAAGCAATATAACTAAAAAGGTTTAAAATAATCACAGAAAACCGCTTTTATGCTTTAACACTACAATTCTAATTCTTAACTTTATTAACAGCTTATCGAAAATTTTAGATCGGTTCCAATTGTTTTTATAATTATAATTAAAGAACTTCAAAGTCTCATTTTAATACACCGAAAATCTTTACCATGCGAAAAAATTGCTTAGAAGAAAGTTAATAGTAATTATTAGCTGCTAGTAGTTCTATTTAATTTTAGATATATTTCGAAAAAGTAATACTTTTAAAAAAACATGATTTATAGCACCAATATTTAAACAAAATCATTGTTATTTTGATATGGTAAATTTTTATAAATATATAATTTTTAATTTTAAATTATATTTGAGTATTTAATTAGTAATTAGTAACATTTAACGGTGGTTAAGTCATTTCGACAAATAAATTTTATATAATAAATTCTTTCCCTATTACATATATATATATATATATATACATCGTTTTATATTACTAAGTTTCCAGTAAAATTAATTTTATTAAATTAATTTTAATGTAGGAAAACCATATTAAATTGAATAAAAAAGTTTTGGTAATATTACTTTTCCAAATATTCTATTTTAGAAATGAAATTACAGTCGAATATTGCTGATATAACATCATCAAACAAGTTTTAACAAAAAATAGTTGCAAATAATAAAAACACAAATTCTTAAATTAATTAAATAATAAAATGCTTTTTTATGATATTATTCGAAATTAATTATTAGTAATATTTAATAAATTTTAGTAATATTTAATAATAATTAATTATATAAAATGAAAAAATATGTTATTCATTGAGAAGCAAATCAAAAGTTGTATTATTTGAAAATATTTTTCTGCAAAGACTTGCTAGTTGTTTACATTTTATTGTAGATGAATCCTTTATTTCTCATACATTTCTTTTTAAAATTATTTACTTATTCGCAACGTCATTGGAATCTATTTATTTATAAAATAATTAATCGTGTTTATTCCCCCATCATAGATAAACGATTTATATAACACTGAGTACATTCAAGCATTAGTTCGATTTTTTAAAAATAAAATGATAATGTGATCTGCAACGAGGTTTTTTATTAGCATCTTATTTGTGAATATCGTGATGGAAAAAAATTGAATTTACTTTATAACAGTAAATAAAATCAAAAATATTTAGAATTGATAAAAGGAAAATAATTTTTTCTCAGTGATGGTATTGATTTTTGTGAATAAATATATTTTTATAAAACAGAAATTTTATTTCATTCTAATTGAAAGTTCAGCTTAATAAGATTTTTTAATAATTTCATTTGTTTGAAAGTACGATTCTTTTCAAAAAAGAATGTTCACATGTGCTGTAAACAAAATAAACCACAACGATTTAAAATTTAATGTACAGAAGGCAATTAATATAACATCAATTATTTACTCCCAGAATAATATGAATATATGTGATATTAATAATATAAATAAAACTAAATTAGATTTTCAATGTTGAGGTATTTGTAATTTTTAAACGTCGTCACAATGAACTCAATTTACCCGTTAATTTGTATTTGAATATCCTCATATTTTTCATCGATTTTTGTACCGTTCAGAAACCAGTCGATTTTCGGAATTGGATTTCCATCGGCTTGACATTTTATTTTGAAAAGATAACCTTCTTTTATCACTTGAGTCTTTGAGGATTTTCCTAACGAGACCGGTGCAACTGAACACAAAACAACAAAATGCATTCAAGTCAATACAAAACATGAATTTGATTTTGGATATTTTTTTTAAATTACAAACTTCTCCTCTGGAACGTTTCCAATGAAAAATAATATTGTTAAATTAATTGATACGTTGTTTTCAATGAAATGAGAAAAATATAGATAATATATTACTCACAAACGAAAGGACTGAATTCCGTAATACGTAGGTCAATCAAAGAATCGAAATGACCATCTGACAACATATGAACTACTCGATTATTTTTCCACATCTGTTGAAGATAATAACAGAAATTTCAATTCTTCTTTTTGAAATAAGCTGCAATTGGTGTAGTTTGACTCAATTATTTTGAGCAAGAAATGTGATTGGACAAAATGTTTTCTAATTAGAGTTAATTGAGATTTATTCAATAATTAGCAGATCTTTGAGCTCAAATTATGTCTTACAAATGTAGTGTTTCATGTAATTTATGATTTAATGACATTACAACTTAATGCCGTATGAATTCTTATGGAAGATACTTAACGAATTGATATTGGTATATACAACAATGATAATCAATAACAGACATGCAGCATATATATAATGACAAAAGTGCCTTTAATATTACCAGCCTAATAATAATAACCATAAAAGCATGGCACACGCATCAAAATAATTAAAAAAATTAAAGACTTTTACAAAAAGCTAAAAATTCTAAAAAAGAATATTTTCCATATGACAAAAATGCAAGCAAAACACGTGAGGAAAATAGAAAAGACTATAAATATAAAGCCTGCAATTTTCTGCCTCTGTTTGTATTCATTAAAGTTATAATAAAAACACATGAACACAAATATCACATCGATCACAACGTGTAAATCAATAGAAAATAATGAAACAACGCCTAGCCTGAGTAAACAAATTTTAACAAAGAAGTAAAACGCATGCGTCACAAAGACTTGAATACAAAGCACAAAACTGTATAAATATTGATACAAGATGAATATTCATTATAGCTGTACTAAAATTAGCTTTATACTGTATGTACGAAGTTTTACAATCGACACACGTTATTGCATTACTATCGTTGAAGTTATTATCAACTCATTATATCAGAAGACATTAAGAAGATTTGCTTTGTCATTAGTCGATATCAGCAGTTCTTGAACATTGACATGTGATTATTCAAGTCTATTACGGCATTCTTCTTGAATTATTGAACCTACGCATCCGGAAAACGTTAACAAGTAATTATTTCATGATTCTTTTCATTCTAAACCAAAGTCGTGTAAACATTTTTGTGGATACATTGTGACTCCACTTTCTAATTGACAGTTTATATGGCATCTTGAGTAATAAGAACCTTTGTATTATTGTCACTATAATAATTATAATAATTATTATTATTACGATTATTATCACTATTATTATTGTTACTATTATTATTAACATTATTATAATTATTATAATTGTTATTATTATTATCTATATTTTTGTTACTGTCATCATAATTGACTTGATTATTTTCAACCATTTTATTAAAATTAATTTATTTGATATTATTTTCTATTATAAGCTTATTAATGATAATTTATATGGAAGGCATGCAATTATCGATTATTTGGTTTGGTTAATTAAAACAATTTACGGAATTGTTTCCATTTGGAAACTAATTTTCTATTAAGTCATAAAGTATTTGATCACTCTCTTAAACAGAAAAAACCGACAAAATCGACAATTTAGTTTTAACGGCATTTTTTCGATAAATTTTATCTATCTCTGGAGTTTTGTAATTTTTTTAAAAATCCCATTTCGTCGTAATTTCAAATTCATAAATATTTTATGTCGCAGGACCTCATTAAAATTATGGAATTTATTTGATGTTATGCATGTACTACTGACAATTATCGGTAATAAATTTCCTGTACATTTTCAACGAGACATCGAATTTATGGAACATAAAACAACACCAGTTTACATAATTCGATCATTTTATGGGAATTTAATTCACTCGTTTTGCCCATTTATCGTTGTAAAAAACTTTGCTCTAAATTAGTTTTCCTGTGCAATTTTACAACAACTATAATTTTTCGTCCCTTGTTGACGGTCATCAAATAAGATTATTATGACAAAATCTGAGGAACTTCTTAAAAAGATTAAGAACGACAATATTGTAAATTTTGTTTTTTCTCCAATGATTTTCTGATGCGTTACTCACCTATGAATTCATTTACCTATCCATATAGATTACACTTTACAACTGTGTTTTTCTTTCAATGAAATTCTTTTGCCACAAGATTAGAACGGAATGTGGCATAAAATGAAATATTCAATGGTGAGTTTCTATTGGCCAGAAAACGAACCAATGAAAACGTGGATAGTTTTACATTATAACAGGATTATAATGACAATGACTTTAACAATTATTTTATTTTCATTTGGTTAGTATTGATTTTGGTTTTTCATTTTATGATTTTTCTCTCTCTCTCGCACTCTGCCTCTGTTCTGATCTATCTGTGTTTGGAATAATTCGAAAATTATTTCTCATTTATTTATTTGCGAAAATTATTTTTAAAAAAAATCAAAAAAAAATCGCGATATATTTATTTAAAGAATGTCATTTTCTGTTCAGATATTAACCAGCCAATCGAGATTGCATTCCACTGATGAAAGTAATATTGGATAAATAATAATTCATCTAATTGATTTAAAAACTAATTGATTGTCATAGAATATCAATCTAAAATTGTGCCGACAAAGTTCTCAGTTGATTTGCTCACAACGGTTACTGATAGACAATCAGTAGTAACAGATGAATCCAATTTATGCCTTAATAACAATAATTTAAAGAATTCTCCGGAAATCGATATAATCAATTCCGTGCAACCAGTGACAACAAATATCAGAGTGAACAATTTGAAACCAATGTAAGTTATTTTTTTGGGTATAAAATGTTAATATTTGGATGGATATATTTAATTTGTTTGATTTATCTGGAAGGGGGGGGCTTAATTGTTTTGTCTTTGCTAAATTGGCTTCATCTCAGACTCATTCATAATTCGATGTTATTGATTTTTTCTAATCCAATCGATTTATCATTAATTATTATTTCAATTATTTACAAATTACCAATGATTTCCATTGACAATTTTTCCTCAAATCAAATTACATGAACAATATTCATGTTACAAACATTATTATTGTAATTTTTGTTTTAATCAAAGCGAATCTTTTTTTTCAAATATTTGCTTTCGAGAATTTCCTATTATTTATCAATCATTCTGTGGTAACGAATTTTTTCTTCCATTGCATTTGTTGGTTTTGTCATATCGATAATTTCATCGAATCTGTTTTCTTTTTCATTTTTGTTTATTTACTTGTTATGCATGAAAGGACGACTAAAAATTTTTTTCTTAAAAAAAAACCGTGACGTCGAATGTCACATTCGAAATCTTTATCCACTGTGATGTCCCCATTGACAACAGTGGAATCACTGTTTCATTTGTCATGTTGTGTTTCGATTGGTGTATTGAATGGAATACAAATTTGTTTTTGACTGTTTAATGGTCACCGAAAAAAAACTGGTCACGAGAAAATCCAACAGAAACCGCTTTTAAGACAAATATGTTATTTGTGTTTTTTTGGATCGATTGATATATATTGGCCATCAATATATGATGTTGTGAGAACACCATATTAGTTTGGTCATTAAAATGATATTATCACAAAAGAAGAACAATATTTATTGACAGTTGTGATGATTTGAAATGTCTTTTAATTCGATAAAATATTATCGATTTTAATACGCCATATTTGCACTAACAGTTATTTGTGATATATATATATATATGTATATCTATACATGAGTTCACCAATTTTGAGCGGTGTTTTAAGCCTATTTTTAAAACCAATCGTATTAGATTGTTCACAATTTTCTGTCTTTATAGTGATCAACAGGTTTCTATATCAAATCAGAAGGAATTTAAGGATTATCAGTTGATATACATGATATAAAGTCCGATTTAATTATATTTATAAAATGTCATTTTATTCCCAATTTTATAATTATAAACTATTATGAATTAAATATTTATTAAATAATATTTAATAATAATAATAATAATAATAAATAATAATCATAATACTAAGTAATGATAATAATGATAAGGGTTATCGAATTATTTATTATTTAAACGATCTGATTTTGATCTGTGGAATTGCACATAAAATAAATTGTCTCTTTTAGGCATATTTCCGTTTTTAAATTTATCGATGGATTCAATGATGATTGATGAACAATTTTTTGACTTTTCATTTCTTCATCTCTATCTCTCTATCTCTATTTTTTTTCTCTCTCTCTCTCTCTATCACCGTCTCTTGGTATACTTTCTATCGTTTTGTTTGTTTAACCTTGAACGTAGATAATTGGATATCATTAGTATAATTTTTGTTGCCGCTTCTTGTATCAATGATATATCAATATATATTGCAGCATCCTTACCGAATTGAACCTTGAGCTAATTTGTCTCAGCCTAAATTAATTAGCATTCGTATATTTAATTAATTGATAACCACGCCATCGTGTATCAGTTTTAGACATGGTGTAAAAAGCAAATTGTTCTTCATTCTCAAATATCACTAAATGAAACTGAGAAGATAAACAAACGACATACGCGCGCCCATTTCTGTATGTGTGTGTGTGTGTCTATCTGTTTTTATTTTTATGTGGTTATATATGTGTGTGTATATGTGTGCGTGTAATATATGTAGAGGATATTGAAATTGTAACTTAGGGGTGGAGGGGGTCCCAGATTTTGTAAATCTTAATTTAATGTTTTTTCACTTTTTCTCAATGTCTTTGTCATTAATTGTAATTTAAAGAAGATTACTCTTTTACAAACATAAATAAGCTAAAAAATCAATTATAAATTTTTATTCAACTAATTAGGCAGTAGTATTTGTTTTTCTTTCCTCTGTTGGGTCGATTTGCGCAACGATACCGATGACATTCGGGGAGTGTGTGAGTGTGTTTGTTTGTTTGTATAATAATAATTATTATTATTAATAATTTTGGTCGTGTCGTACAGTTGTCAAGTCGTTTTAATAATAATTTTTATCAATCATAGAGATTCTTCTAATTCTGTCGATTGTCAAAGTCCAGACAACGTTAAAATGTCTTCGGCTGGAGTTAAGCACGTGCCTGGAATCAATTGCCGCTCTTCACCCCTGTTTAGAGACACCATTATCGAATCCAATGGCCTGTACGGTGAAACCAGACTGTCGACCAATACGAACAACAACAATAATGCCCATTATTTGGCAAATGAAGACGACAGCCTTAATGATAAATCTATCAATCAAAAAGCACTCAATCCTGGATTGTTGCCATACCATAAGGATGTTGATGTATCACAGAATCCAGTTGCATCTTGGCTTAATCTACAATATAACAAGTCGCTTTACAATAACAACAATGGTCCTGGCCAACACAAGAATCTATTACAAGGTAATTGTTATTAATAATTATAATAAACTTTAATATTTTATTATTAATAATAATGACAAATAATCAGATAATTAACGTTACGGTAATAATCTGATCATTAAAAATCAATATTAATAAAATAGTAATAAATTTATAAACCTATATAGATGATACATATACAGTAATGAGTTTATTATGAGTTTA
>JBBMOY010531107.1:0-11677 GCA_037951405.1 Platydemus manokwari | reverse complement strand
TAGATCGACTCCTTATATATATGCGTCTGTAAATGTTCGGATAAACAAATCGTTTCCTTAAAATGAAAATAATTTTCTAATTAACTAATGAATAAATAAATTAATTAATTATCATTGTAACTAAAAACGTTATGAAAACTTTGACTTCTATCTCTTATCTATAAAAAATATGAGTTGAATCTGATTGGATTAAAAAAATAATAAAAGACTAATAGGAGTCGATTGGATTAAACGCAATTAATTTTTGATCTGACGTCTGTATTTCGATTTCCAGTGAATCTTATAAAGTGTTCCAAGCAAAATAGTGTACTTTATTCCGAGTTTTACTTGACACCCTAGAAACATTTGACTTGTAGGTGTTTAAGAAAAATTAAGTTCTCAACTCGTCAGTCTTATACAACTACTTATTTGAGAATATAATTCGGGACATGTGCCGAACATATTTGTGATAAAATCTCACTCCAATATTGGCAAATCACTCCATTTGCATCTGGTTTCGTAATCTTGGCAAGGAGCCAGAATTTCGTATTATTGTTTCGCCATCGTTTGTATTTAAAATTCGAAATTTACGATGTATTTTAATTGGCTATCTTCAAATAGAAAATTAGAAAGGAAAGAAATGCCCAGAATAGTCGATGTTCTTTTAAAAATATCAATTATTTTCATTGGTAACTGAATTATGTTTTGATTCATAATGTCTGTTCTAAGAATTCCTTTTTTCTTTTTTTTTTTAATATTTGCTCCATCGTTTTGTATTCAATGGCGATTTTGTTAAGGATAAAAACTCGCTTGTGAGCAGGATTTCTCAAGATTGTCGTCGTTTATCAACGAATAATGTTGAAGTACAGTAATCGATGAAAATTTTGCAACCTGTCAAGAATAATATCTGGATAGATCTCTATATATGTTTATAGTCAGGGTCAAAACCTATCACGTAATATCTTCTGACTCTTTGATTCGATTACATAATCGACAATAATTGTATGATAACATCTAGGAAAATTAAATGTGCTCAAATTGATATTTAAGGCGTAATTCGATTGGAGAAGGAATTTTATTCTTTAAGGCTTTAATCTAAGATTATAGGAACATTCAATGAAAGTAAAATAAAAAACATTTATCCTAAGTCTGGCTATAATTGGAATTGATGATGTTAGCGGGGATAAAAATGAGAAAAACGACTACATAACCAATGTGTTAGTGAACCATATGTCCGAGATAGAAAACCATTTTTTAATAATCTTTCGATAGAGAATATTATTCAAAAAATTTTGAAAAATTATTGCATAATTATCTTTCCCTTTTTTATCATTAATCTATCCACAACACTGTCTTAAGAAAACTGAAAAAAGTTAAATTTATCAGATCAATATCGTTTGAATTTCTCTAAATAATATGAAGAGATTCCTCTACAATTTTCCAACATTTATGTTTTATAATTTCATTGAGAAACGCAAATCCAAATCAGGCGATTAAGTATTTCACCGAATAATTACCCTTTACCGATTTGAATTCATAGATTTCCTTGTCTGATTGATGATCTCACATGGGAATTTAAGTTTGGGAGATAAATTTTAAGTATGCATTTTAAAGGCTCTCTAACGTTGGATTAATGGCATTAAAATTCTCCCCTTTCTTCCTTCTCCTTTCTTCATTGTAGTTGTTCGTCAAATATTTTTCGACTTCACAATCGATTTTTCCTGTCTTAATTTAAAATTGTGATTAATTTCGTCTTACTCAATCACAGAGATGTAGTTATTTGGTGTACTTTTGTCTCGGATCAAAATAATTAAAACAAGCATATTGTCGAATAAGTATGTGATCTGAAAAATAATCGATCAGTCTGGTATTCTTTTTCTTGTTGAGCTTTGAAAGAGATTGATTATTTTTTTCAATAAAATCACAAAGGAGAGAAACTACTTCAATTAAAAGAAACACGATTTCACCAGAAGCTTCATGGAATCAGTTAGGTATTGATGTATACAGATTGTTTTCATTCATCTGTGATAGAGATACTTATTCTAGCTTGGTATCTCCTTTAATAAATAAGCTGAAAATATAAATATTTTTTTTATTTTTTGTTATCCTCTGTGAATAATCGTTTTATATTAACGTATTCTATTTCCACACATCAGGAGTTCTTTATATCACAAGCAGGTCCATTTAGTCTTAACTATAATAGACCAATTTGTTCATTCCATGACCGATGGTAATTCCTAGAAAAGATGAAACAAACATAATAATACCAAAACCATCAAAGAATTTATTTAAATTAATAACTTAAATTAAGGCAGAAAAAACCTCTTTTTAATAAATCATTTCAATTTATTCATTAATTAAAACGAAACAATGTTGTGCCCACAAACAAGAGGAAATAAAATCAGTATCACTCAAAATCAATTGATTACTGAACCGAAAAAGACAAGCATGTTGAAATATCTGCAAACCAGAATTGAATTCGCGCTTGGTACACAAGACGAATATTGGAATATTAATCAATCAAAACATCAACCATAAATCAAGGCTCAATATATAATCGTTTTCAAATTGAATTTCATCTGAAGTTTGCCATTCTTCTGACGTTTGTTGGAATGAGGAATTTCGATTTGTTAAACAATGTGTCGGTTTTGTTCAAAAAAGGAAAATGAAATTGTTCTTCATCCACTTTTCCACGTATGCGGATTAATTGTGGAATATAAGATGAAATAGTGGGAATTAATTTTGTGGGAGCTTAATTCATTAACAATTGGCGTTTGACAAAACTCGGCTTACGCTTTTTAGGAGAAAATATTTTGCTCTGATATATAATAATTGATTATAAAGTTTTTGTTCTCATAGATTTCGAATTTACCTATATTTTGATGAAGATAAAAATATATAAAAAATAAAATGAATATTTGATAAACTCAATTACAGCATGCGAACAGATATAGAAACTGTCACTTCTAATTCTTTAATTCGCAATGTCAAGCATGTTAGTGGCCGCTACTTCACTTGTTACTGGTGTTTCATCAAAAGAACTCATGACTAGGATTTTCTCAAATTTATTTAATAAAACAAATAAACATTATTAAAACAAATTTTTAAGAGCTTTCTCATTTATTTTTAATCTTGACCAGGGTTATAATTATTTTGAAAAAATCAAATTTTACTTATAAAATTTTAAAACATTTTAAAATTTATTAAATTCTTTTAAAACATTTTATATAAAAATATTAAATTTTATAATTTATTAAATTCTTTTAAAACATTTTATATAAAAATATTAAATTTTATAATTTATTAAATTCTTTTAAATCGTTATTTAAAAGTTATTTTTAATTATTTTAATTAAACCTCACAATCAACATGGGACGAAGATTTCAATTTGGAAAAATGCATGACTCCATAATTACACATACCCATGGATTAACCAATCCCGGTTATGATAAATCAATGAATCCAATTAGAATCTTGAAAAACAGATCATCGATTTAAAGTTCAACACACGAAACCCAAACAAACTTCTAATTAAAAATTATGCTGAAAATATGCATTTTTTCATTTGTGATCCGGTTTTAGATGGTTAATATATATATATTAGTACTGATTAGCATTTTGTGAATCAAGAAATATATCTCATCACAGTTTTTGTTCTGATATATCCTACACATTATGATTCTACGATTTCTTTTCACTACACTGTTTCAACTGAATATCATCGACGGTATTTACCTTGATGTCGGATTCAAGCGGATTTCAAAAATTTAATTCTTAAGAAATTAAAAATAATTCAGAAAATTTTTAAAATAAATAAATTCAACAAAGTAAACAAATCCATTGAAAGAAATAATGCACCAATAAAAAATTTTTTAAAAAATTGTGTCAAAGCATGAAGACAAAACAAACACAAAAAACCCTTCAAATAAAAAAGCGTTTTCACCAACGAAAGACAAGTATGGTCAAATCAAAAAAAATTAAACCAGACCAAAGACAAACACATCTGATTAGCAACGTCTTTATCATTTAAATGACAGTTTTTGCGTATTTACAATCAAATTAACAAAGCAAATGCAAACAAAGAAACACATTAATTCAGATCAGTAAAACATAAGAAATGCATAAAAGAGAATCATTAAGATCACTCAGTGAACTTGAGAATATATAACTGTAATAGTGATACCAGTTACTGTCTTAATAGAAATATAATTGCTAACCAAAAAACACTATCTATTTATTATATGAGACCTTGATTATGAAAGTGGTATAAGTCATTTCAACCTTTCAAAACCAAATTTCCATTTAGAAATGGTAATAAATTTCACAATCATATTAAATGCTGATTTACCGGCGCTAATTAATTGTCCAAATATTTCATTCCATAATACACAAATATTTTTTAATTCGTTAACGTGCAAATCCTTTAATATCTCCAAACAAGAAATATATGACTTATACCACTTTTATAATCAAGATCACAATTTTTATCTTGATATTGTCACATTGTCTTATTGTTTATTTGTGGTTCAAATTTCGGTAGATTTTTCAAATGTTTTTACTTTTGGTAATGTGAAATATATACTAAACATGTTTTTATTGAATATTGATAATCGATTTTTCACTCGATAATCGATATTTTTGATTTTAGTATTGAAATGATTTCCCCCAACGATTGTTGGTGAGTTATTTTCCTTAATGAAATAGCTCAATTTACTGTTCAGATCTTAGCCTAATTTCTTTAAAGTATATCTTTACAAAATATCGATTTTTTTAGTAGTTAGACGATTTTTTGAAAATAAAATAACTTAGGACAATTGTAATGATCGAATTAATTCTGTGGCTGCATTGAAAAATCTTTGGTTTTCTATCGATGTATAATAATAATAATCTGGATATCGCGATGTTTTTCAAAATTAAACCTTTATATTATTCTTATCAAAATATTTCGCATTTGGTTGTAAATCGATATCAACATAAATTTATAATAGTATTAGTCGTGCAGTTATTGGTATATTTTATATTTGGAAATTTTAATATCGATTTAGCAAATATTAGTTAAACTTGGTTGGTTGGATTGATGTATAAAAGATAATTCGTGATTTACAAATAACTGAATACAGTTTATAAGTAACAACTAAAGGCAGATTGGACAGCTCTTCTTCAACTGTGATGACAAAAACCAATTAATCTGACCAAATAAATTAATCTAAGATAATCGATTGGTGTTTCATTAAATTAGTATCACTGTTACAATTATTTTTTTTATTAACCAAATCGTACTATTTTAAAATATTTCTCACAGTTCATTTTCTATCTAGCAACAATACCCTGTCAGTAAATTCTCCAAATTATTGATTAACAAATCTAATCATTTTCATTCGAATCTCTTTATAACGAACTGTTAAAAATAAAATAATTCATAAATAACATAAGAATATAAGATAATGTTAACTTAATGACTACAATTTTTGAAGTTGTTTTCAATAGCGCAATACACGGAGATAACATTGATAACAATGTTGAATTTTATACATTTATCATGGGAGTGACTGACGACTATATACATCGTTGAAGTATTCTTGAACATTGACTGTTACATTAATAAATACATCGATACACGCTCACTACTTTGTGGAATGAAGAATTAGTCTCGTAAGGACATACTGTTTTATGTAAACACTTATTCACGATGGCGAGTAGTCACTGTCAAGTGATGTTGGCATGCTTCGATATAGGTTTTGAAAAAAAACGTGATAAATAAAACTAATTTCCCTCGTATTTTATAGAAATGCCAGCAACAAAAACAAGATTGAAAAATTGAAATGCATTCTCCATTATTTTAAGCGTGTCATACAAAAGATGCCAGAGGGTGTGGTCACGTTTACCAGACGAGTATTAAATGACTGTGATCGAGTGAATTGGATTGATAGTATTGTTCAATTCGATAATGTTCTACTCGAAGCTCATTCAAACGGATCCATTTTCACTAATGGTATCGATTCTGTCAAGGTGCATTTTTATTAAGTGTGATAAAATATAATATGCTTAGAAATTTTTATATATTAAATCTTAGATTATGAAATGTTTTAGTTAAAAATTTACTGGTTGAATTGCTAATTATCTCAATAAACTACTAGTTAAGCGATAAACCAGTTTCATAGTCTTTCATCGTTATTGGATAGAATCTCGAAAAAGTACCGCTTATTAATTACCCCATTGGCGGAATCGAATACACGGCCATTTCGTTTACACTCTATATCACTTACTGCATACACAGGCGCACACACACACACACACATATATATATATATATATATATATATATATATTCAGTGTCTTTACCTAACCCATATAATGGCAAATATCCATTAGTGGATACATTTATGATAAAATTTCCACTAATCTTTACTCTATAAAATCCATATGAAGTTAATAAGAAATAGTGATAGCTTGATTGTCACGTTGATTCATAATAACCTAGAAAAATTCGATCCAACGTGCACGTTTTCACTTTATTAACGCATCTATCTCTCTCTAATGATAAGATATAATATTGGTCAGATTTTATTTCAATTCTCATTTTGTGTTTCTATTTTTAATTGACTCCAATCAATATTTGAAATGATAATCATTGCTTTATATCGTGAACATGATGATCATTCTTCCTTTTCGTGTTTATTAATTTAGTGTCTTATATTGTGATTTATACATGTTTGTTTAACGTTTGCAATTTTAGTAGTTTTCGACTGTCAGTCAAAACGTGTCCAATTTTTTATAACTAATAATGATTCTAAGGTACTCTGTTATATTTATGAACTATTTTTATTTATAATAACCATGTTAGTGAGATTATTATTATTTATGAATTACAACTATATTTTTATTTAATTATGTTTCCTTGTTTTTGTTTATTTTTATGGAATTTTTCGCTTGATATATCATCTATTATTTACGTTTTCTTTCATGTTTGTTCATATTGTTAATGTCTTTTCTGTTTATGAGAAATCATTTTTATCTTTTATTTATTTTTCACGGCTTCTATAGTTATCTTTTTTCCAAGTCATTTGTTATTTCTGATCGATAATTATCTGATATTTCTTGCCATTCGATCAATATTTTAATCAAATCACAACGGTAATCGTGAAAACTATCACAATTATTATATTATTGTTATTTCTCGATTATTATAAATATATCATATCATATTAAAACAGAGAGCGTGACCGATTTTAATAATAGTTCAGATAATATTTATTAGCACGTATTTTTCGTTCATCGGCTGTTAATTGGTCGGTGATATATGAGTGCTGATATTTTTCTGATAGTGAAAAATTATTTTATGTCCATGTTTAGCAATAGATTTGATGTACTTTTAGAATTTGTACATGTTTTCGTAGAAGTATTGATTGTTATATTTGTTTGCAATTTTTGTCAATTATATAAAATAATAATTTTGTTATTAATGTTATTATTATTAGAATATCGAAATACTCAATATTCGATAAATGATGATTTACATCTTTTATAATACAAACGAATCAATGAATATTATATTGATTTAAGTGAAATACTGCAGTAGCACATCATACAGTCAGATGTTGTTAATCGAACAATATAATGTTTTTAAAAGCTTTTTAATAGATGAAAAATGTTTATGAAAGAAATTTTATTACATTTTTCAGATTGATTTTGCAAATAAATTAGTTGGTGGTGGTGCCTTGAACAATGGTTGTGTTCAGGAGGAAATTCTTTTCGTCACTCAACCGGAACTGATTGTATCAGGTCTCTTCACGGAAATGTTGGGCGATAATGAATGTCTAGTAGCGCAGGGAACTGAATTGTTCGTGTTACACAATGGCTATTCGCGTACGTTTTCATTCAGAGAAGATTTCAACGAGAACATATGTCATCAATCTAGAAAAGATCAATTCGGTCGATGGAAAAATACCATTTCAATGATCGATGCTCTTCCGTTTCGAGGTAACACTGAACAATTCAGTCAAACAAACATTATTCGAGAATTGGATAAAGTTATTTTCGAAAGATTTGCTTGTCGATCATTGGTTTTATTGTGATCTAGGCTTACTGTGGATTCTCGGATATCATGCCAACAATAAGCGAGCTGCCACAATCCGTGTCAACGGGAAATTGGGGTTGTGGAGCATTCGGTGGAGATGTTTATTTGAAATGTAATATAAGTGATGAGATGGGTTTTTATAATAATAATAATAATATTAATAATAATTTTCCCATAATAATAAAGATTTGTCATTCACCAATTAAAAATGATTCCGATGGAGATTGATTGAATGTTAAAAATATCTCGGTTGTTGTTTTCATCAAAAATATCGATTTTATTTCATTCAATCAGATCACGGTGTTTTTGTCTATGGATTCCATTTTCTGCCAAATATTTTTAGATCAATCAATATTTGACTTTGGAATGATTAAATTGAATAATAAACATTGAAGCTATTGATTTTACGGTGCTATTTTGATGTCAATAATGTTTAGCCTCTATCAACATCCATATTTCGGTTATACATTCAAATGTTTTATCGATATCATATGCGGAACAAAACATTGTTAGTCAGATAAACTGTTCAAATACAAATGAATCCGTTATAAATATTATTAATAGTAAAAATTCATTCAATTCATCTATTATTTGCTGTTGATAAGAAATGGAGAAGATTAAATGCTGGGCGTAATATTTCATCCCTGTTTTAGTTACCTGCTCACATATGAATGATGGCTAAAATTTCAATTTTCACAGAGCATTTTTCTACGTGATTCCAGATATTATAATATTTGCTGTTTCGGAATTAATTCTTCAGACATATATTTAAATGTTATATTTCTAGTTCTTTTACAAGTTATCGCTTGTGCTCAATTGAAGAAGAACGTCATTTATTATACATTCGACAATGTTGAGCTGGAGAAACAGATTGTGGACATGTTTGAACATCTCCAAGTTTCCAAATGTTCCATCGGTAGGTGTTGGATGGAATTGATATATTTTCATATTGGTTCAGGATCATTGTGCCGATGTTTGTTCCAATATTGCCACGAACCGAAACCTCCAAAACTGTTTGAATATATAAAAAATCATGTGATATGAATTTAATAAATACCAAATTGAAAACGTGTAAACATTTATTCAATAATGAAAATATTACAATGTCACAAATCTTTTTACAGCCTAAGAAATTAACAAAACTTGAAAAACTCCCAGGAATATATTTACAATAAAAACTGCGTTAAAATTTGACTATTTGAGCGCATAAAAATTTTGATAAATTTATATTCTTTATAAAACTCTTGGGCCACGATATTCCGCTGAATCACACCAATAATCTTTCGGTTGATGAGTCTCTATAAGATATACATATTGTTGATTACGTTCGTCACCTTTGGGTCCGTAGTTTGAGTTGTTTAAATTGTTATTTTCTGTGGATTCATTAGCACTTTGGTAACCATTCTGTGGTGAAATTGGACGAGGAATACTGATTTCTTGATAAAAATGACATTCGCGTTGACCAAGAAAATGATCATATGGTGGAGCAAGGATATCGACAAAGGCTGCACCTTCATTACCAACAGTAAATAGTTCGTGAAAATTACCTTC
The DNA here is from genome assembly GCA_037951405.1 of Platydemus manokwari. NCBI lineage: Eukaryota > Metazoa > Platyhelminthes > Tricladida > Geoplanidae > Platydemus > Platydemus manokwari. Next base: position 2,070 of record JBBMOY010531107.1, on the reverse strand, counting down.
ACTCGGACTAAGAAGCATAGCTTCACTTTTCGCTTCAATTACTGTGTCCTGGTGAGGTGTAGTAGCAATAAGATCATTGATTTGCCATTTTGATAATCGAGGCAGTAGTGGCGTGAAAGACGACATAGGTTTATTGCCAAATACTCGTGTAAAGCTACGACACCGTACATTACCATATATAACTTTAACTAATCCAAACATATTAGGATGATCGTGCAAAGGTATTCTTGAACCTGGTCGCAATACAAATATCCCTAAACTAAATATCTCATTTTCCGTTATGTGAACGTATAAAACAGGTGCGCACACATTTGAGCCGTCAGCTTTAGTTGTAGCATTAATCCACGTAGCGTCGAACCCGACGTCACGACCATCAATTTTATTCAATAAATTGATCAATTGGTTTAATTTATCTTTTGGTAAACTTGATAGTGATAACCCACCTGAAACAGAAGAAGCCCTACCAGAATGTTGGTTAAACACTTGAAGTGCTAAATTAGCAATTTTTGATATTTTAGTTGTCATGACTTATTACTCGATTAACAAAATAAATCTTACTAATGTTTAATCTAAAATATACCACCAAATCAATATTAAAGTAAATAATATTTTTAAATTTATTAGAGAATAACATGATTATATATATATAAATCTATGAATTCAAACAAACAAATTTGAATCATAAACATGCACAATTTTAGTAAATAAATTCTTTAAAATTATAACAAATAGTTAGTATTATATTAAATTACATTTCCATTAACAACATTATCACAAAATATAAATAAAGATCAATTGGTTGAAATTTAATTGAGCATACTAATGTTAAGGTTTGGCAAATGAAATAATTTTTGAATCAAATAATTAAAAGTAAGACATTTTGAAATTCAAAGCTAAAAATTAACATTTTAAATAACTAATAATAATCATCGAAGCAAATAACAAAAAATTTGTTAAGAGACTCCTCGACTCCAGCTATCACCTGAAATTGAAACTGCGTTAATGAATTTTTAGTAAATATAAAATATTTCAATATATAATTTAGTTTTGAGTACTTGGTCTTAGGAGAAAAGTTTAATTTAATTATAAGTTGGCAAAAATAAGCTTAACGTGTAATTTCAATATTATTCAATGTGTTTTTGGTTAAATTTCTAATATATTAGGACTCAATAATATCACTGAAATATCAAACCAAGATTCGCAAAAAAAATTTTTAATAACCCTAAATGCGCTACTTTGCACTAAATAAACCAATAAAAAAAATACATTTTACTATAATAGTTTCACTGATTTCGACTACCATAGACCATAATTTCCATTTGATGTTCTGATTTTCAGGATTCGAATTTTGATAAACGATTTATAACGACTGGAATTGGTTAGTTCTTTGTATGTGTCTTTAAGTATCCATCTATTTTCTGAGTTGAAATATTCATTCTATACGTGTTCTTATTTGTTAGTTATCGGGTTTATATGATGGTTTAAGTGTATTTGTAAAATATAGAAACAAGGGTTTCAAGGTCCAATTCATTATTGGTCCCATAATAATCTTTCGTACTCAGTAACATTTTTAAGAATTTAATTGGGTTGGAATTGATGTGACTTTTGGACTTCTTAAAATGGGTATCATTTCCCTTTTAAATTGATCCATTACTCACGCCTCTCAACAGATACATATTTGCTATAAGCCTTGATTACTTATTCTTTTAATGTCATTGAATATTCCCCTATATCTTTCCAGACATATGATATCTCTCATTAAATTGCTTTACGTAAAATCCATGTACATCATTTTCCATTATTAATTTTCTTTTTAATTCATCGACTAAACTCTTAGAATCCTTAATTTCACTAAAATCCAATCCTTGAAATATTTGCAACGTGTATGATTTTACGTACTGTTGCAGAGTGAACAAGGGATCAACAACTGGATCAACTGGATCATCTTCCATATCTTCCCTATATCAGAAGATCAAATCACCTCAATCAACCTCCTCCTATCAGAGTCTACAATGGAAGGTAGACATCGATGAGTAAAATGACAAATGACTATGACTATCCTGATTTTGC
>JBBMOY010529996.1:0-11678 GCA_037951405.1 Platydemus manokwari | reverse complement strand
ATTATTATTATTATTATTATTATTATTATTATTATTATTATTATTATTATTATTATTATTATTATTATTTTATTTTTGTTATTATTATTATAATCTAGAAAAATACTATTTCAAAACCTTTTCGTTGAATACTCGAAAATAGGTCGAAAACCGTAATTATACAAAAAGAATAATTATTTAGTAATGCACAAATATTAGAGAAGAATCTCGTTTTATTTTAATGGTTGATTAAATGTTTTTCATTATCTTTCGACAATGTATTTAATGAAATAAGATATTATAAATGAACTAAATCATAAATTTAAACAATGTCGTTGGATTACACTAGTTAATAGCATCTTGATCAATACTGGGAGTTTGAATAAGCTAGAATAAATATCAATATTAAGAAGATAAATATTTAAAAATTTTCTAAATTGGAATTTTAAATTTACGATGGTATTGATAAATATTAATTTAATTACATTTTAATAAACAAATATTTTTGAAATTTTTTACAGAACATAAAATAGGTGGATTTTTAAACTATTAATTATATCAATTATTTATACTAAAGGATGAATTTATCAGATTTTATCAAAATTTTCAAAATATTTTCCCATGCATAATTGTGGACAACAAATGGCGAATTAGAAGTTGATGGTCAATTTTGCCCATGTTGATCAATTAGGAAAATTATCGAAAAATTTTCAGAGATAACACAAGAAAATTTATCCAATCTAATTAAAGTTTACGAAAATCCTTTCAAAGGTCATGTACTATTTTCATTCAACCTTTGATATTGCATTGTTCAATATCGATTCTATTTTTGGTCACTAAATCCTCGGCTTTTATGATTGATCAGTGTTGCTATCAACATAATTAATTTATTCAATGACTTTAATAAAAGATTGTAAATTGAGTAAATGAAAAACATCAATAACAAATAAAAATAAAAATATATTCGTAAACAAAATTGATAAATAGCTCAGTTTTAATTCTAATTCATAAGTCCAGGTACTTAAATGAAAAGAGACACAAAACAAGTAACTTTGTGAAATCTACATATGTGGATATTTACTAGCATTTTTAACGCCTTCATTCAGTGTAAAAATGATGGAGTCACATTCACAAATATTTTCATTCTTAAAATAATACCCAAAAGATGTTTTACAAAGAGTATGATAATCTAGAAAAGATTGGATACTGTGTCTGAATTCAATGTCTTGTTAGATTATAGAACTAAATTACCAAATTATTAAATCATTTTTAGTAATTATTAAATTATTATTCTCATGATTAGGAATTCACAGAAATCTATATCATTTACAAATTATTTTTGCTTCTTCTATTAAAATAACTAAATGCACATGACGAATAAATGCCAAACTTAAAAAAAGAATCGATAAATCTACTATTGATATAAGCTTTAATCAGAAATTAAGAAATTGCATTTTTAAGTAAAAAATATAATTTTAAAAAAGTGACACTAGTTAATATGATTTTAACAGACAAACTGCAGAAACTGTTCATTAAATGGTTACAAATCTATCTTGATTTTATCCTAAAATTGTGGCATAAGTTATCTAACGCCCAGAAATACTCGGATCTCATTATGCATATGGATTAACCGTTACATATTTAGATTATTGGCTTTCATTAAATTTACAATTCATTAGACTAACCAAAAATAATAAACGAAATACAAATTTCATTTTATGTTCTTTTAAAATCTTTAAAATTTAAATTCGATAAATTTAAATTGAGAACATTTTTTAATTAAGATTGCAGACTTTGTTTAAATATAAATATACTGATTTTATAGTTATTAATACCTGGAACTTGATGATATAGTTTCCAATTCATATGAAATAAGTCCTGTTGTTCATTGTATTTATTTATAAATGGAAAAACTCGATGAAAAATAAACATAATTGAGCTTAATAGAAACGTAGTATTCAATTTACTTAATTTTTAGATAGTAAAATTTTTCCTGTCAATATATAATTAATTATATAATTTTTATTAAATCTTGGTTAATAGAACTAGTTTATATTTGTATCCTAACAGAAAAAGTGAGAAAAAATTTGAATAATTCCTGTAATTAAATTGTAAATTTATTTTTAATCTTGAGTTTGTAATAAAATAACCTATGGTTTTTGATTTGTTCAATTTTAATAATCAATTTCAGAATTCCTTGATTATTTTTAGCTTACTTTTGCTTACGAAATTTTATTTCCTGAATTCAAACTCTTAATTTGTTCCCAAATCCAAAGATAATCCAACATAAGAAAAAATAATTTCCAAATCTAACCGAAGTCATGCTCGCAAAATTTTTGTTGAGGTACTTGTAATCCACAGCTGCAGAATCTCTCCATTTCATTAGGCTGCCAGCTCAAGACCGACTGAGTATGAGTTGCCAACAAAATTATTACACAAAAGAATAATGCAGTAATCGACCAAGCAGATATGGAATATGAGAAAATAGAGCCTGATGTACGAGTAATTAAAGAGTTAATTGTAAATTTCATGTTTTCAGACCCACACTGATATTTGATAGGGTCGGGTTCTCCATAATTATCAACAGCCCAAATCAAAGTTGTTATTGGAATATCCAGAAATTTAAAAAATGAAAAATTGCTTTGTGAAATGTGTTTTTATAGGTAGAAAACTCTGGATTAGATAACACTGGATATTTGTTTACGAGAAATATATTGGGATTTCTTCAATTCACTTGTTAGCTCTGAACAAAACTAATCTCTATTGGTTGGAGGATATGATTATCCATCCATCGTGTCAATATTAACTTATTCGGCTATCACGAAATTGAAAACTGTATTATACACATTGACTATGTACAAATCAAAATACGCATAAACACACAGAGACCAATATTTAAAATTCAAATACAAACTTAAACACACTAACATGATCGAACCCTAATGAATGAAATGATGCAATCGAAAGAACCACATAAACATACAAAAATTACACCAAAAAACTACATTTAAACAAGCATGCGTGTTTGTATGCCAAATCATTTTTTAAGTTTTTAGTTTGCCTTTAGATGTCTTTAGCGTAGGTGTCTTGTCGATTTGTGCCGAGGGATTAGTACAAACATTTTGACTCAGTAGCCTAGACAATTTGCGGTTTTTGTGTTTAATAAAATCATAGTCGACTTATTGGGGCAATTTTCAATTGAATTCAACATTAGATTTTATCGAAAATGTTCTTGGTAATAAAACTAAGGTCTTCAATAAATTCTTAAAGCGTTTTTGAAAAATTCAGTTTTTTTATTTCCTTGGGAAACTATTTGACACATCATATCGTTGGCGATTGCAAATTATCAGTACAAAATTTCATTGAAAATCCATGAAAAGTGGCACATACACTGTCTGGTCGGCTTTTCAAATAAGATTGTTTACAATTTTTGACGAATTTGTAATGTATAATTAACATTATTTCATAATTATTCTATTTTAAGATCTTATATTTGGTGAGAGAAAAAATCGACGAAGATTGATTTCAATGATTTTTTTATATCATATTTAACTATTTTAAGATGCTATAATTAAAATTACAAATCCAACGTAAACTGTGATGTGTTTTTTCAAGAAGCGAAAGCCAGTTGTTGGCTAATTAAAAAGAATGTTCTTATATAAAATAAACGAAATCATTTGAAGTTATCATCTAACCTGTTATAAAAATATTTTTGGATTTAATTGGATAGTCTACATTTTTTACAAAAAATATTCGCATTGTCATGAATGGCCAATTATAAATGTATATAATTTTAAAATATCTTATTGACTTAAAGTTAATTTAATAATTAACATTTTCTTATTAAATAATTTAAAATTTTTAATTAAATAATTAAAAACATATTTTAACATCATCAGTATTGTGCATTCCATTGAAGATTGAAAATTAATGATTATAATGAAGTCTTCTTTGTCAGCAACAAAATATTTTAAAACCATAAATAAAAGTAAATACTACTAATAATAGAAATAACAAAATATTTGAAAATCGCGACAAATATTTCATGAAATTGAATGGTAAACAGAAAAAGAAATAAGAATCTAGAAATTAATATAAAAAGTTGCCATATGCCTATTTTTAACACAAACTGATTTGTGATGTACAGCCAAAATATTTCGTGTTTTGATTTGTTTTTTTCATATAAATTTATTGAATATTTTAAATGAAAAATTTTATATTTATTTATCAATTTTCAATCTCATATTGAAATTAAATAAATTTTTTAAAGCTTTTATTTGGACTTAAGGCCATTTCTTTGTATGTTCATCCAAGTATTGTCGAAATAGATTTTGGGTATTATAAGAATCTTATATCCTTTCATTCAAGAGTCTACGAAAGAGTAGATTCCGTGAGTAAAACAAGTAATTTAGGATGGTTTTCAGCCAGGCTATAAAAATTTTTTCTCATACTCGTCTGATGGAACATCAATGGTAAAGGTAGTGTAAGCCAATATGAGCTTGAAAGGGCGTAGACTTTTAGTTGGATTGGATGTTGTTCGATGTTTATCAGTTGAATGTGATGATTTGGGCTATCTGGTTTATGTGTCTGATATCGTATCCAGTGTTTGAATGGTGGCTCGAAAGCTTTTCATGGAAGGTTTTCATATAGTCGAGGTTTTTGGAGTTGAAATATTGGGTAATATTTTGTCTATACAAATAATTTTATCCTTTTCACGTTGTAAAGTTTTGGGATATTGGAAGGTAATGTTGAAATTAAATTACTTAATTATTAATTTTAACGATGTGATGTTAATTAAGGTGTGACGGGCTCTAAGTATTTTAATTGTGTATAGGATTTGTTGCCCCATGTCTTAAGGTTGTCAGTATTGTAAAGGTAGGTTGAGTGGGTGTCTTTTAAGATTTCACTAATAAGGAGGATCGAGATAAATTTGAAATCCTTTTTTAGTTAATCGTATGAATTCAAGTAATTTGATGTTATGTGGGTCCCAAAAGCCTATTACACCAATATTAAGGGCCGATTCTTATGAAATCTTAGTAATAATTAAGTTTTAGCAGATTATCTCGAACTCTTTGAGTGAAAATCCATACTTCAGGCATGAGATGGTTATTTTTCGGAGGTTTTTGTATCTATAAGATACGGTAAAATAGTGGACACACTCGGTTTGCTCTTTGATGGTTAACCAATTGTAAAAAAATCATGAAAAATTTCAGAGTTTTGGAAGAAATAGGTTTAATCTGCGTAAGATGTATTCAGAAATTATCGTATTGAAGATTGATATTGATACCATTTTTGGAGTTTTCTGATAGAATATTTGATTTTGGTCCATCAAAATGGCTTAGTAGGGCATTTATTGAGGGTGTTTTATCACTTAGCCGGTGGAGCGAACTGAAAAATTTGGGTGGGTGAGTAATGTTAATTTATATTGAGTTATCTGGACTATTTGAATTATGACAAATGAAGGGAACTCAATATGCTACTTTGTATACAATAATCAAGCAGTGAAGACCTGAGAACAAGTTCTCTGAGCTTCTGTGGTTAATGGAAAAGGTCGATTTGTGAATTTGCAGCCATGTATTTTAAAAATTTCCCCAGAAATTGATGGCATCTTTTAGTAGAAAGCTTAAGACTTGGTGTTGTCATTGGATACAAGAGATTGTGCAAAAGAGTGAGATGTAGTCTGTATCTGCTGAATTCTGAAATGATAAGGTAGATTCGAATGGTGTTAAAGACTTGAAATATTTATGATGGGCCCAAGTGGAATTTAAAGATTTTTTTAAGTGTCATAGTTATAGATGAGATGAGACTCCTATGTATTTATAAAAGTTGGAGGCGTTAATTACTGTGGATATATTAATAGATAGATCTATGCTCTCAAGTGGGTTGGTGGTAATAGACACATTTTTGGACATTGAAGTTTAAGTGCAGATTGAATGTAAGTCTGGTTAAGTGGTTAAGTCAGGGTTCAAGGTATTCACCGGAGTTTCTTATGATGAAAAAATCAATGGCTTGTGTTAATGTGGAGAAAGGCATTCCATGTCCAGTTATTGATTCAGGAAGATTGGCAAATGTGGTGAATAGAAAATCTAGACATAGGTAAATGAGTGTCATCTTCAGAGAGCAACCCTAATTGATTTCATGGTGGATGTGTATAGGCGAATTTTATAAATCATAATAACAATAAGAGGTTTTAGTGTCAAGATAAATGGCTCTAATCATCTGTTTTTATAACCGTGGTCATATGGTTCTGTGCACAAGTTTATAATCAATATAATTATTATGTCTTAGTCTTTCAGTATTCTGTAAATTAAAGGTTTTCACAACTTTCACAAATATGGTAAAAAATATTATTTGATTTTGGAATTTACAGACACTTTAAACAAGTCTGAAAGGAAATATTTGACCCGAATATCTAATTTTCAAAATTTAGTCGCAGTAAAGTTTTTAAGTTACAAAATCAAATCCAGTTCTGTTTCAATAAAACTCGTAATTCTTAAGTTTACAAGAAATGCTTTTTGCTTTTCGGTGCAACATGTGTTGTAGACATTGGAAAGTAAATATTTATGTTATGTTGAATGTTCCTGAATTAGGATACACGTGTTGGCACTTGATATAACAGATTATTGGAAAAAGATGTCTGGCGGAATTAAGTTGCAAATTTTATAAAAGACAAAAGATTTTTTTAATTGTGCAACAAATGTTGTTGAATGAGTTCAAATTTTAATTTCCAGGAGATTCTATAGTGATTTGTGCTAAATATAACTGAGCATAATAACCAGTTGTTTATGTTAAAGATATTTTTGATCAAAAACGATCCGGTCAAATTGAAAATTGAATGTTACGTAAATATTGATACAAGAGAAATGATGATCGATCAGGGCAAAATATTCAATCAAACTAGTGTTACATTCTCTAATTCCAAATGGTTTATAAGAGTCGCGAATTAATGAGAAGGACCAATGAACTTTTCTCGTTTTTTGTAAGAAAAACTGGAATCCCGATAACAGGAATAAAAAAACTTAATTAAAATCATTAACAAATCTGTTTATACAATATATCAGCAAAAAATGATATAAATCAGTTAATGAAACCTTCCCGATAATCATGGAGTCTATTTTATCTAATTTTATCTTAATTGAAGAGCATGTTAGAAGTCGGGATCATAACATTCTTGAAATTCTAAAACGTTATTTAATTACTGCGGAAATGTATACATATCATTTGCTTTCATTGATTTATTAACACAATAGTAACAGAATATATTTTAGATTCTAAATCCGAATTAGATTTCATTTTGAGTAATGATAAAATAGCAAAACTCAAAGTATAGAATTGAAACGAAAATCTTGTCCGATAGAAAATAATATTTATTTAACCACTAAAGACAATATGTAAATTGGAAATATAAACAAAACACCAATCGTCTGTAAATCTAAAAACATTTCAATGTTTTATGAAGAAATATTTATTTTAATAGCATAATCTTACTGAGATCGGTTTTACGGTAATATCGCATCCACCATACTCTACTGACCTCGCCCATTCAGACTATCGAATGTTTTCTCCTATGAAAACTCACTTCGTGGGAAAACGTATCACTCCACTGAAGAGGTTGATGATGATTTGAAAAAGTTGTTCGCTTCAAAACCTACGGAATTCTATGAAAACGGCATAAAACAAATTCCTGAACAATGGCAAAAATGTGTGGACCTTAAAAGTGACTGTTTTCAATATTTCAGATTTACAGATGAATGATGTTTTGTTTATATTTCTCAATTTACATATTTTCTTTATTGGTTTAATAAATATTATTTTCTATCGGGCAAGTCTTTCATTCCAATCCTAAATAATCAATATTAAAGTATTATATTATATTAAAAATTGACATTTTTAGGTTTGGTTATAATAATTATAATATTATTATAATAATTATTATTATTATATTGATTAATATTATTCCCAATATTATATATAATGATTATTTTATTATCGATTGATTGTCTAATAGAAATTTCCAAAAAATATCGACATAATCAAACTAATTTTACTTTAAAATAATTACAGTCCTTGGATATAACCATCCCAACCAAGAATAATTATAATCATCAATAACAAATATCATAGCAACTCAAGCCCAATGATAATTGAGAGCTCGTAGAAAGAGTAAATTTCTAAACAGTGATAAAGAGTCGATATGTGGATGACAAGTTGTAAATCAATAAATATAACGATTATTACTGGTAATATCATTAATTTTTATCAATAATCTGCGATTGAAATTCATCGATTAATACCGATTGTGCTTCAATGCAACTTTCAGACATGCAGTGCAAAATATTTTATCATCAAAACAAACTTGATGAATTTCCTGGAGACCATTTTCATCCTCAACACCAATGATCGAGTAATCGAATAGTAATCTTTCAATACACGCTGAAGCTGGATCGCTAATAATCGAATGATAAAGTGGAGTGAGACCTTCGAGATCGATTGTGTTCGGAGATTGACCGAGATCAAGCAGAACCTAAAATTATAAAAAAAATCAATATATTCAAACATTTATTTCGTGAACAAAATTATTAGCCGATAAAAATGATTATTTTTAGTTTTCTTAACATAATCACTGATCGATCGAAATCTACTACATGAGTAGGATGTCGTTGTAACTGTGACGATGTGTTTAAGAGAAAATATCTATTTTTATTCATAAAGTAATGAAATAAACAGTACCGTATTTTCCGGTCTATAAGGCGCACACTAACTATGAGTTGACTGATCAATATATTAAATTAAATTAAAAACGTATCGCAAGATTTAATGTGCTTCATCATCTACAATGTCACTTTCGCTTATATTAACATCATCATCATCTTTTTTTCATATTTCGGTCTTAATAAATCCTAAAAATCTGTTTTAAGGCGCACCTTATAGTACGGAAAATACTGTAAACGATTCCTCGATTAAAAGGATATTTCTCACAATCAATAAGGTAGTGTGAATGAATTGATAATATGTCGATCATCATTTTAGACACTGATCCAACTGAAAAATCCGATCAATCGGGAATATATCGACATATTCTCCCCTCCTTAATTCGTGGATATTTTATATTATTCTTCACAAACAAAATAATATTTTGTAATCGAAATCAATCGAAAAAACTCTGGAATTCATTATCAAAATGTAAATCATGCGCAAATTTTTACGTATTTTCCGGGAAAATATTTAATCTATTCTTATATATGAAAAAAATCTTTAAATCCCTTCAAAGATTTGATTATATATTCTTCAATTCAATAATCCCTATTTCCGTTATTGCTTCCTTTTACGCTTAATTATGTTTTCACAGAGATATCAGAAAGCTGAAAGCAAATCTATTGGAAAATTACAGCTCAAATTTTATCGATATCGCCACGTCAAAAAACATCAACAATTTCATCACAACATTGGAATCAACTCTGCATTTTACCATGGTCTTATTAGCAGCGATTTTTTTATTAAAGTAATCAATAAAATTTCGAAATTAATAGATACGTTATAATCGATAAACAATAGATTAAAACAAACGATTCAGAATCAATCAATCGGAGAGATTAGAATTGAATAATTAAAACGATTCACTCATATTCGATTCACAATATTCACCCGTGCCAGACCGTTCACCTGGATAAATTTATCGAACCAATGTTGTAAATACCATAATTTACACAATGTGATTATTTTTTTTATTATTTTTGTTGTCTTGAAAGTGCCGCACGAAATCAGTAATCTGGTTCATCTCGAATTTTAATATTATATTCCAGCTAGTGTTCAGCTTTTCAGTGGGTCTGTGAAAGGAATAGGAACGGCTGAATCAACAGTAGAATTGTATTACGTTCAATAAACAGAGAAAACGGGAAAATAGTCTGTAAAAACTGTACTGTTTCCTTTTTGTTTTAATTTTCATAAAATGTAAACATGTTATTCTTTATTTGACGGGAATAAAAATGCCTTCTAATCGATGGCCACGGTATTAATTTAAACAATCTTTTATATTGAAAATAAAAATATATAAAAATCAATGTCGATTTAATGAAGAAATAAAATATTAGCCGATTGAAAATAAACAATCCAAAATAATTAATTAATCAATAATTAATCAATATAATTGTTAAATGGTATTTCTTTATAAATATTTTATTAATATATCTCGATTTTGATTGGTTAATTCGTTACAAACAATTATCGTGTTATCTACCTTTACAGCTTCTAAATTGCCTAAAATAGCTGCAGCATGCAACGGTGTGTGTCCGTTACTATGACGATAATCCAGGTGGGCTCCTCCTTCCACTAAAACTTTTATTATTTCTACCGGTTGATTTAAACTGCACGCTTTTATCAATGGTGTTTCTAGTAAATATTTAAACAAATTCTCCAAACAACTGTTCAAAACACAAATAACCTCCGGTTTCTTTAATCTGGAAATTTGGATCGACACCTTTATTAAGCAGCTTGGCAACTTTTAAGATATCGCCATTGCCCACATAATCCATGAAGAGCTTCAAATTGGTCTGGATTTAATGGAAACATTATCACCAATCAAATTCAATAAACGATTGATTTACTTTAGAATGAAGCTTTTTCAGTTTGGTAATGTTGATATTCGAGCCTCGATAGAGTCGACGCTTGTAACGTAACTAGATGGAAATAAAAGTGATTATTAATAATAGAAATAATCTATGGTATTATTTTCATTGGGAAATTCGATCTGTTATCGATATTGCTTATGTGTAAGAGGTGTATGAGTGGAGCATGCATGTGAGAGAGAAATGTGTGTATAAATTAGGTGTACGATGTGTGTACAGTACTTGACAAAGCAAATGACCGATGACTCATCAGTTGTCTTATAATAATTGAGACCAACATTGAAACATGTCCAACCCTGTCTATTCTACTATTCTACAATGTCATAGATATTCAAATTTGTTAAAATCGATATATTCATAAGGTCAAAGCAAGTGAATGGTATCGAGACGAAACGTTAAATTAAAATGAAATCGAAACAAGCACGGGATCTGAGTCCGATGCTTGCATTTATGACAATTTCATTATCGATTATATATTTTATGGTTAAAAATTAATTTCTGAAAACACCATGCCAAAATTAATTAGAGTTTTATCAGAAATTAATGAAATATCGATTATTATTGTGTTTTGATAAAATTGAGTTGAGTTATATATATATATATTGAACTATTTTCATAATAATATCAAAAGATTCCTTGTGTGTACAAAGGAGTCGAAATTCCATTAAGAATACCATCTGGCTTATTAAATTCTTCAATTTTTACAGCTGTCAATTTGGTTGATGAAACTTTTGATGGTTCGCAGTGATAATTATTAAATGTAGCTTTTCAATATTATCAATTGATATCAACAAATCATTCACCTCGATGATTTGATGGGTCTGATGCAGTCCATAATCACTTAATGGTCGTTCCTCGAGAAGAAATTTACCGGCCTTACCGTCCGTCGGTGGAATGAAGAGTCCATAATTCATTGAGTCTTTCAAATCCGTCGATAGGTTTGTAATTACATTTTTCTTTAACACTCCAACGGTTTCTATTAGAGAGACCGACAAGGATTTCTAAATATTCATCAATAAAATGGTTGCAGTAAGAGAAAATGCAATTGTCAAGATTTATTCCAAGAACATGTGA
>JBBMOY010528885.1:0-11679 GCA_037951405.1 Platydemus manokwari | reverse complement strand
TAATAATAATAATAATAATAATAATAATAATAATAATAATAATAATAATAATAAAATGAGTTTTAAAAATTTCAGTAAAATGTAAACACTTATTTTCACAAAATTGAATGCAAGGTATCAATGGGGTACATTAATTAAAGTAATCCCATTTAGCTCATGTAAGTTACATTCCACTAACTGAGATTTGAAAGCTATAATTCTAAAATACTAACTAATATTGTTTATTGTTATGTGATCATTGATTATTATATTGCCTTTATTGATTAAGGTGATCTTATTTAGGAATAGGTTTTATTATTGATCAAGAATAAAAGTCTTTCTATTCGCGTGTTAATTAATTTAATTAATTTTAGAAATATTGTTTTGTAATCAAAACATCCATTCTCATGTAATTTTAAATTCTTTGTCTTCGTTTTCCGTGGAGGCCTAAAGAGAATTAATTACTGTCTGCAAGATGGTGCTTTAGACTTGCTTGACAATGTAAAGTATGCCATATGACGCTAGATTATGTTATGTAAATACTTTACAGCATTTCTCAATCTTCTAATATTAAGAAATCGTTATTATAAATTAGAAATGATTCGAAAATCTTTCATCTAATTAGTGGGTAAAAAACCACGATAAAAACCATTAAAAAATTTTTATCAAATAGAAATTGTTATTTAAAATTATCTTATGTTGGTTCATTCGAGAAATTATAATGTCGTATAATAAATGAAAACGTAAAGATAACGGCTATTACAGAAAAGAAATTTCCACCATTGATTAAATAAATAAAAGAAATTTTCTTATTAAAAATAAGCTGGTTCGTTTGAGTATTTGAAAAGATCTTTAATCTGCCACGTTCAAATAAAATTTGATTTAAGTTTCGGGAATAAAACAATTAAATTTTTGCTTTTACAATATTCACTTTTACATCAAAATTTACAATTTGTTTTAATAATATTTAATTAAAAAAATAATATTTTATAAAAATAAGCAATGATATTATTAAACATATCTGTAGTTAGGTAACTTGATTTATAATTTTAAAAATCAAATAATCATATACAGAAATGTTGTGATTAAAATGGGAAGTTGATTTTAAAATTATATTTGACCATATTAGACATCTCAAAGTGAGATATTAACTGAATAATAAGATTAAATCACACATAGCAATTGTATATAAAATTTAGTTAAAAATTATCTCCTTCGCGAAAATTCGTTATTACGAAAGTAGGTTAAAGGACCGAAATCAACTATTTTTTTAATTTCAATTATTTTAAAAGGATATAAAACCATAATACAAATAGTTCATGGAAACTTTATTTCAATTTTTCTCTATCAAATTTTAATAAAATATAAGTTAAGATTAAGAAATATTAAAGTATAACAAAAACTAAAATGGCATCATCCAAATTATGTTAACAATAAACAACAAATTCAAATTAAACCATATATAATTTTGAAATGTTTATTTTCCAATTCTTGAATTTCGAATTTGTTGACTCATGTAGAATCTCTAACTTTCTATATTGATATTTTTTTTATAAAACACCTTAACCTAAAATTGAAATGATATTAAAATATATTAAGCCTTTCGTCTAAGTAACACAAAACAACCTTATAACAATTTCGATCTTGATTATAATAGCCTTAGATTTATTTTTAATTCCTGTCTTCTGCATTATAATATAAATATATATTTTATAATTATTATCAACAATCTCCATTAAAAAAATTATTTACCACGACAGTTTATAAAAAGAGAAAATGTCATTGAATGATATTTGATAATTTATGGTATTTAATTTGTAGAACAAGATTCGGTTGAATTTAACAAAAAAAGAATACCCAATTAAATTTTTTAAAATGCTAATGTATTTAAATTAGATAATAATAATAATAATGATAATTATGTTTATCATCAAGTTTACATTTTCTTTCAGTCATTGCACATTATAAAGATTATATCATTTGCAACTAGGTATTTTATTGAGAAGAGATAGCTAGAAGAATGGCATTTTCAATATTTATAAAATAAAGATCCTCTGTCGCCTTGCTTAATATCAGTACAAAAGTTAATTTTTAATTTTCTACAGATTCTAAGGTAATTTATCTCGTTTAATATTTCTGAAGAAACTCTAAAAGTGACGGCTGGAATATAATTTACTAGACTTACCCATGCCCATCTATTAAATATATAGGAGATGTGCTGCTATATTTCAGATTCGAGCAAATAATTCTGTTTAAAATGTAATTAAATGTTTTTTGGCGCTAAACATTTTCTTTGTTTTCAACTGGGTTTTCAAGAATAAACTAATCCTCAATGGCGGGAAATAATTTTCTATTAGTTTAAATTTTTTTCGATTCATGAAAATGTCATGATCGATCAAAGTGTGCATTGAGATCTCATGATGGGCAGCGTAGATATTGAACATTGTAATTAAAAATTATGAAAAACTAAATTGCTTAATAAGAAAAATTCGTCGACAATATATTTCTTATCACGTGATATAAATGATTCGAATGAAAATAACATCAAATAACACACGAATTGGATGAATAATTAATTATTTAAAGAACCTGAACCCAGTATTAGTTTCTTATAAAATCGTGGGAAAGAAAACTTTAGCTTTACCATTCTAATGGTCAAATCAATCAAGCACTATTTCTTCCGAATGAATTAAAATAAAATGCAATCGTACTTGAAGACTTCCTCATTCTTTAACCGATCTATCTCTCGCATGGTCAATTATTTACCATGTGGTTTAATCTTATATTTAAAAAATAATAACCATAGAAACGTATAAATGGAAAGGTGTTTGATGTGGATGCACCTAAATTGATACGATAATTGAAAGAACATCCTTCAAAGAACAAGATGTAATTAAGTAGAGAAAGATGCAGTAGGAGATTCCCTTGAGACTAAGATGAAATAGAGCAGACAGAGATAGATATTTTATCTGATAGACGATTTTGATGAAGTAGTTTATTTTGACAGAATATTTATAATTATTCATGTCGTGACAAGAATTGAAAATTTTTTTTGAAAAAATATTTAATATTAGAAACAAGATCCGAGAAGAAATCTATTTTCAAAAAAAAATCTCTAAAAATTGACCCATAATTAAAGTTTGTACGACTATATTCTTATATCTTCTCCTCCTCGGGAATAAATAAGAAATGATAAATGTCGATATAACATTTTTCTCCCTATCTATCTCTCTCTCTCTCGCTCAATACTTCATAGAGATGATCCCGCATAAATTTGTCTTTCAATTCTACTTGCTGTCGATAAATTGAAGAGGACAATTTCGAATTTAAATAATCGCGCTGAATATATTATGTACGACTTTCTTCGGGCTTATCAGGCATTGATTTTGATATTCTCTTTCGTTGACTATTGTCAGGGGAATTGCTGTAGTGAAAAATTTATTAAATTAATACAAATCATTACAAACCGCTTTCGTTATCAAAGGAAAAATTCCAATAATTAATTCAATGATTGCCCATATAACTGAACTTGGATTATATATATAATTTATTTATAATAAATAAATTTTTATAATAAAATATTTCAAAATTTTATTTACATAAAATATTGTAACGAAACTATTGATCCATTATCAGCAATATTAAAAGAAAGTCTAATTTTTTTTAAATATTTATGATAAATAAAAGTTCTGTAAACTAAATATTTTAATCGATATTTTTGCTGTTTTAGCGGAACTGTTACTATTTTAACGAAAATTTGATTTAAAATCTGGATTATGAAATGATTAAATTATTTCAAAAGAATAAAGGTATTGTTTGACTTAATATGTAAAATCGTGAAATAACACCTTAATCGTAAATCTATTTCACAGCTGTTGTAGATGCCTTGTAATTTATTTAATTTAATATTACGTTGATAAATATAGTCAGATGTGACTGGACGGATTTATAAATTTGACATCTCAATTCAGATTGACAGTTCCTGTTAAATAAAGTATTGTCAACAAAAACCACTCCTAGTTACACGTTAATCTAAGATGACTCATGCAATGTATTTAGGTTTTAATTAATTTTTATTGAACTCGGTGAGCATCGTAATATTTTTTGGAACAAATGAAGTGATATTAACCGAGTTGGGTTGTGTTTTAATCTTAATGGTTATGAGTAAATTATTTGACGTTATTTTTAAGGAGGGGCAGTAATCAAATCACGTGTAAATCGATAAATGCATTGAAACGCAGTATTGTTTTCTGTATAAAAAATCTGATTGTTAGTTTGATTATCAATTATATTATTAATAATTTAATTATTAATTATATTTTTAATTGTTTTATTAATTCTAATGCGCTACATATTATTTTGATCAATTGAGAGACAGAAAAATACCAATTTAGTAAAATTGGTGTTAATTTAACGGTCAAAAATAAAATTGATTGGTTTACAGCACAGTGTTGCAAGTAAACCGGTATAAATAAGGAGGCAATCCAAATTGAGATTTCCAATAGTAGAATTTTGTGATCAGACAAGATACCATGATTGCTGTTATGAATAAAAAGAAAAAGGAAAAAGCTAGCTGATCTGAAAAATTGCAGAAACAAAACAAGAACAAACAGAGGCAAAACAAGTCTTTAACAGAAATTGTGACAACCAGTAAAGAAAAATTATTGATAAGGAATATCTGAAGACAATCAATAGAAGCCTAATAAAGAAAGTTACAAAAATTAATATATGATATATTTTAGAGTGTACTTGTAAAAGTATTTGATAATATCATCGAATAATTGGCATTAACATAATAGGTCAATAGTAATAGTAAAAATTAATAGTATCGTAATGGTATTTCCCAACGTTATATTAAGGTTAGGAGTAGATCCTTGACCTTTATTTGCAAATTTCCGAAAGGATTCGATTAGCTTTTTCTTATTCATTTGATAAAACTTATTTAAGGGCTCAACTCTCGTGAATAAATTTGCACATTGTGATATAAATAATGAATTAGTGATCAATATATTGAAGTCTTTTGGAGTCGGGTTAATAAGTTAACGAGTATTGCTGTGCTCCACAGTAGTTAAACCCAACAATATTATTATTTATTTCATTATTAATATTACTATCATTTTTATTATTAATAATAATATTAATTTTATTATTAATTTTATTATTAATTAATTTTAATTAATTTTAGCCAACTTTTCCACGATTATTTTTAGAACATATAGCGAGTTTGGGTGGATGTTATTTGTGATCAATCTCGAAAATACCAAACATGTTTCATGCAATTGTAAAAATCAGATATTAATTTATAAATTCCTTTAATTAATTAGTCGATAAAATCACATGGTCATTTGCAAGGTGGTATATGTATCCGTTATTTTCATATATCATGCATTTGTTGTCATAGTTAGACTACCCCAATGAATAAAATACAATTGGTATGAAGTTACCAAATAAAAATGAAAAATAAATTTACTCTCATTTTACTTATCAGTGAGAAATGTTGTGAAAAAGTCTCCCTTTGCGTTGAGAACACAATTTTGGTTTGTATTGTGAGGCATGTTTGTTCAGTACAAATTCTGATCCATACATCATAAAATAACTAAGCCAAAGTAAACTCCAAATCAAAGTATCCAAATTTTATTGCTCTGTTTTGTCAATGAAATAGTTAATAGATTGATTCAATGTTAACAAAACGGTTGATATCCTCTTGGAAAGCAAACATAATATTGTTTACTTGATAAATTACAGAATGGATAATTTTTCCTAAATTTTGCTAAATATTTTCGAAATTGTTACAATGTAAACAAAACCTATGAGGAATTATTATTATATCTCGTTAAAATTTTATCTTAATTTTTTATATTTTATTAATTGTTTTTATTATTTTGCAGTTCTGTTTTGTTTTAATATACATATAAATATCGAACATTTTTCTACCATTTTAATTTCTCATTCTATTCATGTCAATTTCGGAAATTGATCCTTTTTAATTTTTTTACTTAGAATATTTTTAATATTCGATATTATATTATTATTTATTTATTTAAAATTTCCTCTAATTCAGAGATTCCAAAATTATAAATATTTTAGAACATTATATCACGTTGTAAGGCTTGTTTTAATAATCTAGAATATCTTTCATATTTTATAATATGATTAGTATTGAATACATATATTTTTTAAAACGTGTTTGTTTTAATGCATTAATGACAATAAGCAAATTTAAAATGAAGTTTGATAATTATTAATTCAAATATAATAGTTGGCAGCCAATTAAATTTATATCAATGAATGTTCGTTGAATCTTGACAGACCCATACCGATGATATTGGTGACATTGTCGGATACATTTTACCTCGAGCTCTCACCGATTCACGATCTGTGGGAAAAAAAGAAAAAACAAAACTTCGATAAATATTGCAAATCAATATTAATATCAATTTACTTTTTCCTCCTCGCTTGCCCCTCGACCAGAATCAGCACGGGAAACGTCGATGTCTTGACTCACAGGTCGTCGAAGATGCGTAACTGGGCATATCTAAGTGATAATTCATTGAGATATTCGGAAAAGGAATGAGAAACTATATTATTTAAGTAATCGATAAATAGAAACAAAATAAATCATTTTCGAGACAAAAATAATAGTAATAATTTGATTGAAATGATCAGTGAGTAGTATAATTTAAGTAACACATATGGTGTTGGAAAACCTTTATCGTTGTAAGATATTCACGCATCAAATAATAATAATAATAAACTTTTATAATCATCAATTTCATCACTTCCTCAAATAACAACCTTTCAAGGTCAGACTTGACATCATCGCATGTATTTCATATTTGAATATTAATCTGTGGATTATTTCTGGATTACTTTTCTCAAGGAATAGGTTCTAACAGATAAATTCAATCATATGGGATCAAAACTCAGTTAAATGAAGATCAATTCAAAAATAGAAAAATATTGAAAATAACAACATATTTCTTTCAATATAGAATATTAATAATTCTATCGCAGCTTAATCCAAGAGCATGTTGAAACATGTTAGTTTGTGCTATGAAAAGCTTTAGATCTTTGAAATGAGCATTTAAAATAATTAGCATATTAAGCTCAGTTAAATTGTCTACACTCGATAGTGGACATTAAGTAGTTAGATGGCATTAAAATAATCTGTCAACCAGACGCTTAGTCGCAACAATTGAGATTTCAGAATCTCTAAAATCTATTAATGTGGTTTTGATTTCATTGACTAATATATGAGTTTCTTATTTGATGAATTCAATAACGTTGTTCCTATATAAACTCATCTAGCTCAGAGATACTAGAATTATAAATCATTTAGAACATTGTATTATGTTTTAAAGCTTGTTTTAATAATCTAGAATATATTTCATATTTTAATATGATTAGTATTGAATAAATATTTTATAAAATGAGTTTGTTTTAAAGCATCAATGGCAATGAACAAATTTAAAGTAAATTTTGATATTTATGAATTCATAGATAATAGTTGGCATTCAATTAGCTTTATATCAATGAATAATTTGAACGACAAAATTCATGCTTAGAATAATGCTCGATATTCCAAGCAATTTATATTTGAAAAATAATTTTTTAAAAAATTGATTTAACAATTCCCTACTTTAGGGTTTCACAGGGAATTGACTATTTTTAGAATGAGTTTTCAATTGATCATGTTATTGAGATGATATCAATAGATATTTACTACTTTTAACGCAACTTTAAAAATCGCAGAAATACAATCGAAACAAATAAATAATTATTACAGAATTACTTGAACCAGTGACAATTTAATATGAGATTTGCTCGATACAGAATGAAAGACGTCTTATTAAATAACTCGATTCGAATAATTAATTTATTAAAATAATGATATCAATGATAAAAGAAAACATAATGATATTCTTAACAAATGTTGTGATGAGCAAAATCCTTTTCATATTTTATGTTAATATCAAAGTTAATATTAATATTATTACTAAAACACAAACACACACACATATATATATAATATATTATTATAATGAATATTATTATATTAATATTATTATTGCTCGCTGTAGATATTCTAATATAATGTTCGATTTCTATAAAATCACAAAATTATAATTTAGAATTGTTTATAATAACTATTTAATCAATAAAGATTAGATTTTACGATAATTTTGACAAATAAGATTTCAAAATCATAAGTATTATAACATCTTCTATTTCAAAATTATCAATGATCGGTAAATGTCGTCCCTAGGATTATCGGTTTGATATAATCATCCTTGTGGTATTGAGGGTATTTATCATCTCGATCTAAAGCTAATTGTTATTGCCACTGTCTTCATTGAAATCAACACAAATTTTCGATACTTCAACCACTGTTGTACTTATTTTCAGTAGGAAAAGCTTCTACTAGAGGAAACTGGCTATGGTAACATAATAGATACATTTGGTGGCAATTCGGTTGATGAAGCCACGTTTCTTCAACACTGGGTTGTTTGTTTAAATGCTCAAGGTGTCAAATACTTGAATATCTCAGTATTTCTGTTTTTTTAATCAATAATGTTTTTCAAATCATTATTAAATATCAACTGGTTATTTATAATTTTAAAATTTTTCAAAAATTATTTCTAATAATTACTTATCAGCTTCACAAATATTATATTATTAAATAATCGATATTATATGATGTGAATTTTTTAATTTGTTGTTTAAATAAGATAATTATTGAGTCATAAAGTTCACCGATAAATTAATTAAATTATTTACAGTCATACAGTCATTCCATTGCAGTGCTCGTGGAGAAAATACTTCATCAATATCTCGATGAATACGAAATGAGAAAGAAATAAAATAAATAAATAATATTGCGTTTGGTTTTCTCAAATTTTATCAATAATTATTTCCCATCAACAATTATTTGAGATAAACAAATATTATTTTTCATCATTTATTCTCAACATATATTTTTATTTCTTATATTAACTTCAATATTTACAAGAAACATTTCAATGCCATCGTGTTGACCTTGTTAATGATTTGATTCGAGTATTCTTTATTTGGTTTCATTTTTCCAAATTGTTTTCTATAATGATGGATTTTATTTTTACTGGACAGTCCAATTCTCATTTATCAATATTTTATTTTCACTTTTCTCCAGACGAAAATATTTATTTCAATTCCAATGGAAATCATTAATTTGAATAATTGATTACTCATTATTATGCTACTTACAAATCTCATTTGACAGTAGTAGTAGTAGTGGTAGTAGTAATAGTGGTAGTGGTATGATTGAGCTCAATTGAAACAAATTGATATATTTGTAAATATTTGAATGAATGATTTGATTAAAATTAAAAAACGAAATCAAAAACAATGATTTGTCACAATTTGGAAATTAATGATTTAAAAATTCACGCTTCATTAATTAATTTTCAAATACACTATGAAGCAGAAAAAAATATTCCCTAAAATCAATCAAGCGTGATATTTACATAATAGAAGTAAAGAGGTGAGATATTAAAATCAATAATTTGACATCTAGATTGTATAATTATTAATGAGAGATTAGATGTTTGTTTCACCTTTCGTTTGGTTCACAATATCGATTACGGAAAACCAAATGTTTCATAGAGCTAAAAATACAATAAAAACATCCCATATAATGATTAATGTTGTCTAATTTGCGTTGTTATAGTAACAGATTATAAGATATTAATAAGTAATGATATTGTTTTGTGCCAATATCGTCATGGAGATTTGGGTATAATATAGCGATATTTAAGTCAAAATCATTACTATTTCAAAGCATTTTCTCGTCACAATCCACATATCGATTTCATGGGGAATATCAGTAATTATCATTCATATTAACTTGTTTAATATTAGTTATGCTGCTTGCAATTTCCCATCAAGGGGTTGAACAGAAACGAATTTATTTTACTTATCCCGTTATCAGGAGAAATTGAATATTTGAAGCCATGAAAATTTCTACAGATGTCGAATGTTTTCAGTTATTTCTCAGATTTGACCATCAATTGTTTTGTGTGATGAGATTTGAAATGGATTTATTAGCTTGAATAACATTTCGTTTAGAAAAACGTGTGAGACAACTATTCATGATTTAAAAGTGTCGATGTTTTTTTAAAAAATTTTATTGTTGTAATTGTCTCTGTTGTCATGGTTATTGTTGCTATTATTTCTGTTAAGCACTGCTGAATGTATTCGAATACAAATAATTTCTTTTTAGAATAAAAGTTTTTTTTATAATTCTTATCCAATATTAAATATACAATTTTAGAAATAAAGGGGCCCAAATTATGTTATTAAGGCTTCAATTTGAACAAAGTTAATAACGCATTTCAATTGCTGAGTAGGTTACTAAAGGATTTACTAGACAGTTTGATTAACTTCATTAATGATATAGCCCATTTAGCAGACTTATAATTTATTTAAGACAATAAATCGATATTTGTAAATCGATCCAATAAAGAAAAGTAGTTCATAATGAAAACATCTTTAACTATTGTCAATTTTGGTGCAGTTTTATTTTGAAACCTCAAAAAGGTTTTAAAAAAATTCTTATTATGAATAAACCTGATTGGGATTTGGTTCTCTTTTCGTGTGATATCACAGAATAAGATCCAAATTAAAATAACTGGTAGTACAGAACTCTTTTAATCATCAGTTAATAAATAAATGTTCATATAAAGTCAGTTTTATTCATAAGAGTATTATTAATTCATCTGTATGTGGATACAAAGTATTTTCCATTTGGAAAATGCATCTTTCAGAAGAATGGTGATTGAAATTAGCTCAAAGAATTTACGTTACTTAATTGTAAATAACTGGAGTTGCTATGGGATATAAAATTGTACTCATTTTCCACTTGAAAGTTCGCAGTAGAACTATCGCTTTCAGTCGTTATGGGGTCATTTATTAGTTACATAATTATAAATAATTCAACCCATAAACATCGATAGCTATTACGAGTGGCATCAAGGTAATGATATCAAACATAATCTATCCAGTTATCGTTGTCGAATTCGATAATTAAAAATTTCAGTTTCAAGAAAGATCAAAATTTTTAATTCAATCTAAATCTTTTCATTATTTATTTTCTCAAATCTTTATTTCAAAATTCCCAAATGGTAAGGTTTTGCTTCTTTGTTTGTTTGTTTTTTCAGTACAGCGATCTATTAATATTAAATAATTCTTTATTATAATATCAATAAAATTTACTCAAGGTTGTAAACAACAGGGTGGCAAAGCAATTACTAGTTTGTTTGTTGGTATTTATAAATTTATTTATGGTCTTGTTATTTACCGATTATTTATTTATTATTAAGAATTATTAAAATTATAAGTTATTTATGACACTTTTCGATTTATTAATTTTAGGCTTTAATTTATTTATCTTTCTTATTCTATTTATTAAGTTGATGGAAGTTTTATTTTTATTATATATTAATTTATTTATATTTTTGTAATTATTTATGGATTGATTATTAAATTATTTAAATAAATATTAAAATGATATATATGTGAGATTTTAAGTTATGAAAAATAATTAAAAAATTTAATTAATAATTACTAATTAATTATAATATAATTTATATGAATATTTACGAATTATTTAATTATTCAATTCATTATTTTAATAATTTAATAAATAAATCTGAATTAATTATT
>JBBMOY010527774.1:0-11680 GCA_037951405.1 Platydemus manokwari | reverse complement strand
TTATGAATTTAAATTTGCCTAGCTCCCCTTCAAATTTATTTTCCATTATTTCGGATTGCATGTTTTATTTATTTTTATAATCGGATTTAGATTTAATTTTTCATGTAGAAAATTTATATTTGGTTAATATTGCTCTGATTTTACAGATTTTAAATTACGATTCTTTGATATTATTTCTTTTAAAATTATTCTATTTATCTGAATTATATTTTATTTATCAAATTTATTTATTACATTTTAAAATGAACGAAATTTAATATTTTTATTTATCAGATTGATTTCTCTCTTTATTTATAATTTTTTTATTAATATATAATTTATTTATAATTTATCAAATTTATAAGTTTTCTATGGGATTTCTTATTGACATTTATTATTTTTATTTATTTATTCATTTCATCAAATTAAGTTTAATCGAAAAATATGTATATATTTTAATTAAAATTTCCAAGATTCTTTTATTTTGGTATTTTTCGGATTAGCTTTTATTTATAAAATTAATAAATTTTTATTAACATATCAGATTTATACAGTTTATCGAATTAATTCAGGAGTTTATTCTTTTATCTTTAGCTAATTTATTTTGAATTAATCCGTTTTATTTATCATTATTAAATCAAAATATACTCTTTTGTTTAATTTAATTTTATTATTAATGCATTTGAAACCTTTTTTGAGATATTTAATCCTTTCAATACTGCGGGGATATATAAGTCGCAGAGAATGTTCAAAAATTACTGATGCGAAAAATATTCGCATTAAACTACTGCACGGGCATATGTGTCCCAAGGCATTTTTTCAAAAAACCATATTGTCTAAAAATCTGAAATTATGTAAATATGTTCCTTTATTTATTTGCAGCACATATAGTTCAGTTATACAAAATATTTTCACTGACCAAAAGTCGTATTGAAAGGGTTAAGCCAAGAGATTTCAACTTTTCGGGTTAACTGCTTCCTATAATAAACACTTTTATATAGTGAGGCAGCTTAACTTCTTTTTTATAAAATTCGTACCATAATTATTGTATCTTTTGTGTTTAACAGTTTTTACTGGTTATGTCATTTTTATTGACTAGTGTATAATAATTATGAATCCTTGACGATGGCTTCCTAAATCGCCAAACTAGATAACAACATACTTACTCATTACATCTTCGATTAATTTCAATAGCCTTAACTATTTTAAAAGACCAAAGCAACATCCTATTACAATATTCTCTCTTAGTACAACAAATGACATCAAATCTAAATAAACAGAAATGTCTAAAAGTATGCATAGAGTATGTGAAGTATGTCCCAATTCAATTCATTGGCAAAATAACAAACAAATATAATTTTATCAGGGTAACCTGAGGGATTTATCCCCGTTGAAAGTGAATTCTCCATCTTCATATTTAATACTTTTATCTAGCATACTTAACAGGTTCTGGTATATTCTTGTGCCACCCTCACAATGGGTCTTTTATCCCCTCAACCATTCTATTGATAAATTGGAACATATTATTAAGTTTTGAATTTATTTAGGAATTCGATGAAGAATGGTCAATTAAGATTCAGCAGGAAAAATTTCGTTGGTACAACAGTCAATGGTTAGAGATGATTGAGGGGGGAGCAAATACACCAGAAATAGATCCGGCAGAAGATCCATCATTCCTGTACGATGGGGGCATGAATTATCCGTACAATACGGTAGGGGCTGACGATCTTCTCAATCGTTACGAGATGCTAATGTCCGGTAAAAGCATCGAATTATTTTTAAAATTAAATAATCGAAAGCAGGTATGTATAATGAGAACGGTTTGCTAGCAGATGGATCAAGTAGTCCTAATATGGATCCTGCACTTGGCTCATTTACAGATGAATTTGGGAGACCAATGCCAATGTCTAATTATATGCGTTTTGCCACAGGCGATTTGTAAGGTTTTTAATATTGTGCTATAAAAACCGTATCAATTATTTCTGTATATATATTAGATGAATATTAATTTACTTGATAATTTGTTTATTTATTCGCCTTATTTAATTTTATTAATATCGTTCACATCGATAATTTACCATTATCTGTGATCATATATAATTTATGATATAATTTATAATATATATTTATTTATAATATGTTTGTGTTTCATACATTTAATACTAGCGAAATCTACTAATATCATTTCATCTGTTCCAAAAAAAATGTTAATCGAGTTTAGTAAAAAAACAACTAATGAATTCTAATTAAAAACTTTTTTAACACTAAATATAAACAATATTGATTTGTTAGACCAATAAAAAGAAAGGATTTCATAACCTGTCATAATTAGTCTTTGTAGAAATACTAGTCTATCTTTATCAGTTTTTGTGAAGACAAATTGGACTCTTGATAAATTTTACATACATCTAACCAATAAAATCAAACCGCATCTGTTAAAAATAATATTTAGAATATTTTATTATTATTGAAAAAATAGAATTTATTGTTCCGTTTAATCCAGAATAATTTTCTTTATTAATAATTCCAGTTTATATTGTTTGATTCTACCTAGAATCATGTTGAAATTCTCCTGATTGTGAAGTTAAAATTGGGTGGATACTGATGACAAATAGATCCCCGATATTAATATAATTTCTAAATAATTAAGATTCAATATTGGTCCATTATCCAATAAAAAGCAATTACTGAGTCCTCGATCATCATCGTTAGTTGTTTCCTTAATTTTTTAATGTTGTCTTGTGGTCAGTGTCGTTATTAATCTTTCGGTGTGGACGGAGTAAGAAATTAAAATTTGGTATTGTTCATCTTTTTATTGATTTTCGATTAATCGTGCTTCCATGTAGTGATTGGCTTTGCATGATTATATTGAAAGAAATTATCCATAATTTTATTCAAGCTTCATTTCTATTGATTAAAATTGATATTTTCTCCATTAATTGTTATAAATGTATTTTTGATTTTAAATGTTGACTAAGTTTTTACAACACCAAATTTCGTTTTGTGAGTAGATTTGAGACATTGTGTTCTGTTTTTAACATTCCATCTTTTCACTTGAAATGTATTTAGTTGATTTTTTTTATTGTAATTTTAGCCAGGATTAAAAATTTGATCACATTTTTAAACAAAATAAAACCAATGACTGCTGTTTTATGCATGATTAAATGAATGACGAAATTATTAAGATATAATGAACAACGGAAATAATCAATCATCTACTTTTGATGGGGGTTTTAACATAGATTATATATACCCAAGTGGGAGAAAGGAATTTATGGACTTCATTTATCATTATGGAAGAAATTTGTTATATTGGGATGCTTGCTTCTCAAACGCACAAAGATAAGTATCATTGTGTCCCTTTCTGTTCTCTAATTAATTCACCAGTATTTCATTATAGCATAAAATCTACTTGTTTACCTCGAATTTTAAAGTAAGATCCTGGATTAACGATTTATTGTATTACGTAATCTCGAGTCCAAGTAGGGGAATTTTATTCCAATTAATATAATATTCGGATACACCAAAATGTATTGGAATTACTTTTCTTCATAATAAATAGTATTGATTGGCAACGATAATTTTGATGCAATATTGTGTTTTTATTTTGTTAATGTTTACAAATTAGAAAATTAGAGTATATTTAATCAAAATATTCAATCAAATTTTCCAAAACAAGATTTAAAATGTAAAAGTTTTTAAAATATTAAATATATTTAAATTCATTTTTTATCTGAAAAGGGTTTCTTTAAAAAATTATTCATCGTGATTTTATCACAGTCACATAACCAATGTAAAAATAACATTGGTTATGTAGTACGATTTATTGGATACGCAAATTATGAATCACTTACATTTCATTGGTTTGAATACAATATTTCAGTACCAAATTCAGTAAACTAATGTTTTTCTTCTTACATGTAACAGTAAATGTGCTTCAATATTTTGTTTGGTTAAGATTTTGTGTTAGTCAGAGTTGGTCATAAAAATAATTGGAATTGGATTTCTAATTTGAAATTAGGATTGTAATTTTTGATTTTTATGTTATTAAATTCGATTAAATGAAAAAAATAATACTGTGAACAACAACAACAATATCTCCAAGTTACGACTAGTAACCCACTTTTATTAATGCTAAATTAGAGACATAAATAGAATTTATTACTGTGAGGAAACTTTACGACATCACTGTTTAACTATGTACTGGACACATGGAACGTTAAAGTACATCCGGAATCATGGACTACACAGTCCGGTCTTTTTCGCCGATTAAGTAGTTATAAAAATCATTTATTAGATTTGAGATTATCAAATTACTGTTAATAATTATTTCTATTATATTTCCACTTGATTTATAAGCTCGAACCAACAAGATATTTTCCTAATGAAATCGGTAAATTAATTAACTAAACTGAAATTAAGTTCCTTTATCTATTTCAGTCCTTATGATAGACCAGATAATCGCTCGAGCTTCAGGTCTGATTTAGCAATGATCGAGCACAGTAATTCAGCGGACAAATTTGGTCGATCTGTTATGATAGATCCCAATGATGAATCCATACAAGATTACGTTGGTCAATATATGAGGAAACCACGAGGAGATTATAGATGACAAAATTGTTTTGTTTTTTTTAAATATACGAATTTCTTTAATTATTATCTGCAAATTTGTATAATTTAATATTGATATAAAATTCATTTTTGTCTGTTAAACACGATGATTTACTTTAGAAGATTAAAATTACGTCTGATAGTAACAAAGACTTTTGTGAAGTCTAGTTTAATTACTAACAAAGCTTCGAGCAGATATAGTCTTCGCAAACACTGTATTGTGACTATTTATAGTATATCAATATTGGATGGTGGTTTTAATTATGATTGCTAAGGGCACCGAAAATTTTAATTAAACTTGTTGGCAAGCTAATAAAATATTCAATTTTAATACCAAGCGCTAATGATGTTATTATTAGCTAGTGGATTTTAAAACTTACTGTTTTGTTCAGCTTAAATTTTAATAATCTTGAATTTCGTGGTGTCATATCAATTTAGATCAATCATCAATGTAACTTGAAATCGATTCCAATAAAGGAGAAATCAATTGAAAAATCTACGTAGAATGATGATAAAGAAATTGATCCCAATATCTTATTGCAATGAGGTAGAATTCTCATAGTTTTAAACTTTTATTGCTAAAGAAACAGTAAAATATTCTGAAATCAATCTAACTTTCATATGTCACTAAGTTACCCCTTAGTGTATCGATCATATTACACATTATATATTATCAACAACATTGTCTTTCAGTTGTTTAATTATACTATTTGTTTACATAAATGTTTCGTGCTAAATAAATACGCCATCATAATAAAATAGAATTTTCATACAAATATGTATTAATCTCCCTATTTGGCATATCTAATTGAAATACTAGCATAAATTCTAGACATTTCGTTTATGGACTTTATGTGATTCGATAGCTAACATTTTTCTTTAGCACACAAGTATTTGCACTTGAACCAGATTTAAGCATGGAGAGAATACCAACATGAGTCTTTGACTATGATCGCAAGCTGAAAGTTGAATTAGAGATGATTTACTAAAAATGTGATTGTTCGCCAAGGATGAAACAGACTGGTAAATTCTTTTCGTTTCTAAATTTCTTTGGACTTCTCTAATGACTAATTCTAGTATGACCATAGCTTACAATACATTATTAATGTTAACACTTTAATAATGTTTAATAATACAAGCAATTGATTGGCTTGCAATTATGGATATTAGTTGTATTTTAAAATTACTAAATTGTCTCAATATACGAACTTCAAATATTAAATCTACATATCTATGCACTTTACTAATAACAGCAACAATAAACTCGTAGACATAATGAAAATACTCTCTATTATTTTGGAACCCAACATATTTATTAAGATTGATGCTGTTCAATTTTAGTGACTCTTCCTTATCTTCTACCTATCTCGTTATAAAGATTGGTGCTTACTGAGTTAAATAAACACGTCTGAAAAGCAAGATATATTTGTTCAAAAGTTTACAGACTTTTTTTAGACAGTCGGGTAAAACTAGGAATAATTATTGTCACAGTTATAATCAGATAAGGATTTTAGTCTAAAAAATTATACATACTTATTAGAATCTCCTTCTGGTAGACTACAAGTTATAGAATACGCTGCTACACCACTTTGCTAGTATATTGATTTAGTGTGAATACCTTTAGTATTGCACTTACAACGACAGCAACCTAGATTCAGCAACCTAGTACGCTTAGTGCCACTTATTCGACAAGACGATACTAGTATTTTCAAGTCCATCATCTATAATTGAATCTATAGATATAGTGATCCAAAATCAGTGCTCATTGATCGAGATAGAGTTTTCGAGGGAAGGAAAATGAAGGAATTAGTGATATGTTTTGGAATGAAAGAAGTATTTACCTTCACATACCAACATCGAGCAAATGACTTGGCCGCAAGGTTATTAGGACGGTCCGAAACATGGTAACAACGTCGGCAAAAAAGAAACGGATTTGGGGTAAATTAAAGCTCAATTCGACACTCTCCTTTTGAAATTTTCTTTGGACGACGAATTAATATGCATGGATTACGAATGAACCAAGCCACCACAACCAGATCATTAAAGAACTAGCTAAAACCAGTTTCTACGACCTTAAGGAAATTTGTTTATGAAAAAAAGGTTGTCGAATTTTCGCAGGAGAAGAAGACGTTTTAGTGAGGAAAAAATCACACAAGATAAAGAAGAACAGAGATGGCTGTGAAGGTCCTCACATAATTTGAAATTTTTAAGTCCAGATCAAGTGATTCTTGCTTTCTAGGGACAGCTAAAACCTCAAAGAATTGAGTGGCTGAAAAAGATCTCAAAAAACTCGAGAAGGAATTTAGATAATCTTGGAAATTCAACTTGTTTAAATATTCTGAACTTGGTTTTTCAAATTTAATAAATTGTTATTGAATTGACTTGCGTTTTTACTTGACCAATAACTTAAATCAATTTGATGTTCCTGATCACGATACTTTAATAAGTATATGCAGAAGACCCGTATAAATACACCCAAAGTTAACAAAGCATAAAACGAAAAAGAAAAAATGCAAAACATAAATTTAAAATAAAATTACAATAATTTTCTAGCATACTTAATCATGAACATTATTAAAGAAACTAAGTCACTGTAAATATCCTGATGCACAACTTACCTCCATAAAAATATATTGATTTAAATTTACTTGGATTCAATGAAATACAAAAATTGTCTTTATATTCCCTTGATATTCTGTATCTTTTATACAGGAGTACCTGACTTAATATTCCAGGTTTTTTTGTAATCCAATTAATTTTTTGTCAGGTATTTAGATGTAAAAATTTATCGATTGCTGACAACCTGAAAAAACTTGTTTTGTTCTAAATTATTTTTGTAATTTATGTCGAGATAAAAATAGTACTCATTAATTTATTTAAATTACTCAAATTCTGGAACCATTTCTTGTCAACGAAAGGTTGTCAAATTCATGGATCTCTGATTTATTTCTTTTGAATTCTTTTATTAAATTTTGGTGAATTCATTCTCGTCACGAATTTCAATCATTAATCTTGTATATATTCTTTAAACGAATTGACCTTTTCTTTCTATTTCAAATTCTATTATCACCGAGAGTTGAATTTCAGAATTAATATAATTTAATAACATAATATAATAATTTGAAGAATTTATGTTATTTATTACACAACAACATTCGAGAAGAGATTAATAACAAATAAACAAAATTCTTGCTTTTAGGTTAGTCCACATAACTAATTGTTGGGTTGTGTTTGATGTTTGATATAATGTTGTAAACAACTCAACAGTATCAGTTGTAAATTCTATATTGATAGTTTTATTTTATTAATTGATAAAATTATAAGATTTATTTTCAATAATCAGGAAAATCGCTATTTCTCAATATAATTTATATTGTTCTATAAACCTGTTGAAATCCTAATTAGTATCAATCAATATTTCCCATTTTACCATATGGAGATACCATCTTTAGCTTTACACAAACTTCAACAAAACACAGTTCAATAAACTGCCACATCCTAGAAAACACAATTTAATAAGCACATGTTATACGAGGAACTTTATCATGAAGCAATCTGCTAGATGATCTTTTGACTTGACACACTTCAAAGAAAATAAATTTCAATATATTATGATAAGCGGCACCTTAGATTTAAATATTCAACGAAGTAATCAATAAATAAAAATAAGTCGATAAATTTATTTTCTCAATTAATTTCTCGTCATAACTATCACCATTGGCAACAGTTTTTTTCAAATAATGTGGATCAAAACTAGCTATTGATGACCTACAAATGGGAACAGCTCTCAGACTCTGAGACGTAGCCGATATGATCTGAAAGACAATGTCAAATAAAATGTTTTCTGATAATAAATAGGTCGGATTAGAGATTACCTTGACAGCGACATACTCGCCAATTTTCGGAACGATATAATCATTATCGATCTGTCTGTCCGATGGTAGAGAGATTTTAGGAAAAATAACTTTTGTGTTCGCGTCATTCCTACCTGCCCAATCATCACCAGATCTCTTACTGTCCTTAATAATAAAAATAAAATAATAATAATAATAATAATAATAAAAATAACAAAAATAAATAATAATAAAAATAAATAGAAATAGTAATAATAAAAATAATATAAATAAGAATAATAGCAAAAATAATAATAAAATAATAATAAGAATAAATAGTAATAATAATAATAATAATAAAATAATAACAATAAATAATAATAATAATAAATAATATAAATAGCAATAAACAAAATAAAATAATATAAATAAGAATAATAATAAAAATAACAATAATAAAATAATAACAAAAATAAAAAATAGAAATAGCAATAATAAAAATAAAATAATAAAAATAAATAATATAAACAAAATAAAATAATAGAAATAGCAATAATAATAAAAAAATAATAGTGTAAATAATAATTAAATTATGTGAAATCTCATCAAGAGTAATAATAATTATAATATAAAGCATAATAAAATCATTAAAACTACCCCATCCACTAGTATCAATTGTATCGATCCAATCGTGGCTTCATTTAACATCTCTGAACCAACACGAAATTCCGCGGCTAATTCGACATGTCTGCGATGTTTCGTTTCCTCTGCGACGTCGTCTACTAATCGATGATAAGCCTTGGTTTTCTATAAATTACCAATGAAATCTTTATGAAGGTACATCGATGTTTATCTACTTCTCTCATACTGTAAGGGTAACAGAAAACAAAATGATATTTGACTGCTCTCATCAGTGATAACGTTAACTGATGATCCTCTTCTGTCTCCCCACAAAATCCCGCAATGAAATCACTTGTCAAAGCCATATCTATGGATTTAATCAACTTATGCTGGCCAACGTCACGTATAACACATACCGGGAACAATTGATCGAACTTTGTCGACCAATTTCAAATATGCTTCTCTCGTATATCCACGACCCATCTTTTCTAGAACAGCTGAACTGCCACTCTGGGCTGGTAAATGCAATTGATTACAAATATTTGATCGAGATTTTATCAATTGAATCACCTGGTATAATAATGATAATAAACAGGAATCATTTGTGATGTGAAAATATTTTTGTGTTATTTTCAATTTAAGTTGTCACAAAATCATAAAATTAAAGGAATGCTAATTGGAAGGCATGTTAAGAAGCACTAACAATAACAGGTAACATTTAGAAACGGAAGAGTGATCACAGACTATTTAATTAAAACAGACCACTATTTTAAATCGATATTGAGCTGAATAAAGTAAATTAATGTATGAACTCATTTCAACGTAAGTTAGTCTAGGAAAAAGAAATATTTAAATAGGTCAAATAATCCAATCAAATAGAAAACTATCAATTTTAGCTATTATTTTATTTTTATCAATCAATAATTTGTTTATTTTTGTTTAATATTTTTTAAATCCAAAAAAAGCATTGTTAATAAATTTTATAATTCTAATTCTTGTCATTGTAAGAAATTATTAAAGATGTAAAATTAATATAATTATTTGCAAAATAAATTTTAGGAAATCATTGGAATTGATTACAAAAATATGTCAAAACAGTTTAGACAACTTTATTGAAGAAAGCGTTTTGTCGAAATATCGATATATCTCTTCATTTAATCTATGCTGTATCCTTAGGCTAAATGAATATCAATTCTTGTTTACCTTTAATGTCATAATGAGCTGTTTATTTGGATACCAGAATCTTGTCTCTTTATGTCGTGATCTATCGTAGCTAGTAAGATAGGAAAGTGATTAAAGTTTTCTTAATTTTCGATTAAATCCCAACTTTAATATTATAATAAAATTAATTAAAATCGCATAAAATTAGGTAATCTCAAGTGTTTACGTTCCATTATATACGTTTCTGAGCAATAACAAAATTATCGCTTTTTTCTTAAATCTACTAAATGAGTCAACTATTTTGTAATAATTTGAATGGCTGGTATTTATTCAGCGCAATACTGTCGCGTGTGCCTCGTAAAATCGATCTACATAAACTATAGACGTGATCGATTTGTCCAAAAAAAAGAAATTTTGTACCACGATTCGGCTCGTATTCTGAGAGAATTTTTAAATGAATTAAATTTTCAAAGATTTAATTTAAATTTTATAGAAAATTATATTAATTTGTTACTTGTTATTTGTTATTTGTTAATTGTTATTAATACTATCCATCAACGTGTTATTTTATATTTAAAAGCTATTAAACCGAGTATTGAAATATCAGTAGATATTATTTGTGATTGAAAATCAAATCACAAATGTAATATTTAGTTAGATATTTATTAATTCCAGCTTTGTATTGATTTGCACAAGATGTTATTTTGTGAAACTAAAAGACTTCATATATTTAATAATATAAAATATTATTTTTTTGCCGCTTATTATTGCTGTCAACAAAGATATAAATTATTCAGATGAAAACTTTGGAAATTTTTCAAAATATATTTCTCTTCGCGTTGTTTTAATATTTGAAAGGAAAAACGATTGAAAATTAATAATTAATATATTCAAGAATTTTCGCTATTCAATCAATTGGAAAAGTTTTTTTCTTGTAAAATAGAAGAAAATTGGATTTATAAAATGGTCTATTTCAATAAAATAATGAAATGATTTTAAATAAAAAATGTGAAAATAAATAATGATTTTATATTATAATTTTTATAAGACAATAAAAATAATTATAATAGTAATATAAAATTAATAATCATCAATAAAAATTTCCAATAAAATAGGATAAAAATAAAAAGTAATATAAATAAAAATAGTAAAAAAATAAATAAAAATACAAAAAATAAGTAATATAGATAAAATTAGTACAAAAATAAATAATATAAATAAAAATATTTGTAAAAATTAATAAAAATAGAAATTAAATATATTACACAAAAACAATTAAAAAATTATTAATATATAAATAATAAAATAAAAAATACTTTAAAAATATAAATAGTTAAAATTAACAATCAAAATATAATAAAATAATATATTAAATAAATTTAAAAATTATTAAAAGATTTTAATCTAAATAAAAATTAAATTTAAAACAATTATTAAAATCAATTAAGATTAATAATAAAATTAAAAAGTACTAA
>JBBMOY010526663.1:0-11680 GCA_037951405.1 Platydemus manokwari | reverse complement strand
TGTTCAGCGTTATAACAATTTGTGTTAATAAAATACCTGCATAAAAACATGAATAACTTTTGACTCAACCTGGTATTACTAATTTTGGTGTCTGTTATGTATGAATAATTATTTTTAGATATCTTGGTTATTAAAGGTAACTTTTGAAGTTATTCTGTTTTTTGGACATGAAGCGACTACTAGATGACTGAAAATGCAATCAATGTATAAAACTATCTGAAAACCTTTTCTGGCCTACCAGTTTTAACTACTCAAAATCTATACTCTTTCTCCAATAAATGCTCCTCGGATATCTCTAGCAATTCGTCAAACTCTTAATTATGAACAGCTTTTGATGCCCCTGCGATACATCAAATGTAACTGCAGTCTCTGCACAAACCTTTTACCTAAAGCATTGATCCCTTCGTCTTAATAACTGACCAAATTGCACTACGGTCATTCGACCTACTATGCAAATATCCAATCATCGAGGGCAACTCCAGAATAAAATCCGATCTCAGATTCCAGCCAAAAATCAAAGATAGAGCACATCAAATTCTTCACATTTGCGATCTACTTCTGTGGTCATGCATCACTTGATCCAAAACTGTCCAAACTAAGGTAAAAAAACGTGAGCTCTAAATGGAATAACTTCAACATCCTTTGTGCATTAAATTTAGTTATCAAACTCCAACAAAATACGAGATTCAAATTACCCTCATAAGTCACATCTTAACCAATTAGAAAATTAGCCCAAGCTTAAATTAACTCGGTATCAATGACCAATCAATCAAATTCCGCTCCAGACCTCGTAAACAAATAACCGAAAACTGATACCATACCACACATCACTCCAACCAACCTCTAACAAGCTCCTAATCACATTCCAAATCCATACCACGATGTCATTCAGTTACTCGAATTTGTTGTCCAATATTACTGTGGTTTCATCGGATTTGTAACACTCTTTAAGCTGTATCTGGGCCAGCACAAGACTGAAAATATGCAAACAAACCAGTCAAATACCAGCATTGCTTTAATCAACGAAGATTTTCGGTCTGAATGACTATCAAGCCCTGCAATCGAAGCTTATCTCCTTACAAAACTTTCCAATTTCACTGATCTCGTTGTCATCAAACCGCAGCCTGCAATCGTTATCATCAACAAAGACTTTGAAACACTACCACTTTTTTCAATTTCAGACGT
This sequence comes from Platydemus manokwari, assembly GCA_037951405.1. Taxonomy (NCBI): domain Eukaryota; kingdom Metazoa; phylum Platyhelminthes; order Tricladida; family Geoplanidae; genus Platydemus; species Platydemus manokwari. The sequence continues at coordinate 10,495 of JBBMOY010526663.1, read as the reverse complement.
TGTCATCATGTCATCTTTTGGCTTACTCATTTGAATGGAAACCATTGGAATCCCTACTTCGCAGTACACTCTAAGTCATATTACATCGATCCAGCCACCTTCTTCCTATAAATGGACAAAAATATTTGTTGGCAAAGTTAGACAATCTCTTACAGAATCTGCAGGCAGTAAAGAAAATGCTATCATTTCAACAGTCCATTATATCAGAACTCCCAAAGCAAATAAAGTCAAATAACATTCCATGCTTTAGTGTTTCCACGACTTCTGACTGTAGCCAATATTCTACTCTTCCTCAAAAGATCAATGATCAGCGAGTCAGCTACAGACCAAATGACACATCTATTACTGCTGGAGATTGATTCTCCATATCTCGAATAAATACTATCTACTACTAGAACAGCCTTGTTCATCGCCGAACCCTCTAAATTTGTACCAAAGAAACATGTCAAATTTTCAGTATTGCATTTCAATAGGAAAACATCTTCAGATTTCAAACTTTGTACTAAATTTCTCAGTGAGCCCTAACAGTGTTCCCTCTTCAACACCAACATCTCTATCAACTTTTGAACAATACACTTCACAATTCCAGCTCCTTCCTCACCACCATAAGAATTCTTTCCCACTCTGCTTCAGCTCGAAGATAACTCGAACGTTAAAGAAATTAAAACTGCAAAGATTACAAACATCTTCCAAAAATTGTCAAAGTTGCACCTGAGTCAGTGGGCATGACGCACAAGGATTGAAAAACTATAAATCCCAAACATGGTTTATACTGGCTCTCTTCAATAAGATCTTTCGAACAAAGATCATACCAAACCAAACGGAAGAATGCAACACCAATCTCATCCTTAAACCAGAAAAATAGTCAACCTTACACATTGTATCCTTATGGCGCCCGATAGCTCTCATGGACAAGTGATACTGGATTTTTTAAACTATCTTGAACCTACAAATTCTCAGATGGATAGAAGGATTCTCTTTCCTAATCAAAAGGCAATGTTGGCCTCTGATGGATGTGCGGAACACAATGCATACTTATTTACCCTATTATAGTGATTTATTATTATTATTACTAATAATCAATAATCCAAATATCACTATCAATAATTCAAATATCAATATCAACATACAATTCAATTCATCAATACTTCATTCATCATATCAGACTTCAAAGCCATTGCGAAGTCTCGACTGCACCATTCTCAAAAGTTTTAAGCATACAGCACTTTCCTGTACTCAAGGATCTCGTACATTTTCAGAATTCAACAGGTCGAAACTACTAACCTCGATTCTCATACTCTGATCACTAATGAGGACAACAAAGCAGGACAAAAAGATATGAGCAATCTCTTGTAAAATACTGAATTTGTAAGGCTCAAAAACCTGTAAAAATTACTTCCTCTACTCTCCACGAAAACTCTTGGAAATCGGCCTAACTACCTTACTCATGTAATGTTGTATCCAGGGGATTGTTTATGCCTTGAGATTTCTAACAACTCCAGACCATCAATTCAGATCATTTGTCATAATTCACTTAATCAGCCTGATCAAGTACAGACTCAACGAAGCTACCGATTTATCATGTGCACTCCTGTGGATATGGGACAAAATTGCATCAACGTCCTTAACTTGGTAGACCATGACTAGAATTGCTGCCAGAAAACTCAGAAATCTTCAAATCGGCTGTGAATTAAATCATAATAATGATAAAATTCAACTAAAAGTCACCGCCTAAAAGTCACAAGGCATACTTTTTTCTCAGAAGATAGCCGTAGCAAAGTCTCAGATATTCTACACGATTGGATATTCATGTTTTTCTTCAACCATTAGTTTACAATGAAAAAACAAGGACAGCTGGTCCACTGTTTTCCGCATCTCATCTATCTCATAAGTCATTAAAGAAATTCCATCTATCACCGGAAGTTTGAATATTCACCCACCACGCGCGTAACAACCTCTTACTGATCAATTATACGTCGTGCTTTATCAAGGCAAATAAATCAACACTGCTGACGCTGCTCATATTTTTATCCATTACTCAGCTGTTCTAGAACTAGCTTTAAAGCGTCACAGGATAATCCTAGATCATTTAGAAAATTATCCGCAGTCACTAGGCTTCGACACAGACATCGATGCAACACAACCGGGATTTACGAGTTAACTACGGTCGGACTTGGTGATTCGAAACAAAAACAAACGACAAACCTTCTTCATCGACCTTAAAATTCCTCTTGATAAGAGCGACAACTTCCAGGATCATCGATGCCTCAATCACAAAACATACAAAACAATTGCCAAAGAGATCTGCAGGAAAACGAGATTCGAAATCCACCTCGATGTCATCTGCATCGGCGTACTCGGGACCCTCATAACAACAAGGTCCTATCGAATATCGGACTCGGTAAAAGGCAAATCACGTTTACCTCGGGATTTCTAATAACGACATTGCTCAGAAATGCCTATCAACTTACAAGAATCATACGGACCAAAGAAAAACCAAAGAATATTTGTTGAGATCGATTATTAACTCTCCAGCACTGGCAGCTAAAACAACAAACGTATAACAAATGCATACTCGGCAATGTTGTGAAGCGAATGTGAAGACTTCAAATGAAGAAATCTCGAATCAGAACATCAAACACACCAATCTTAATAATTCAATTTAAAAGTAGACATGAGGACTTGTATGCCTCAGTCATGAAGACTGTTATGTTTATTTACAATAAATCCTAACATTCTATATTTAAATGTTGATTGAATTTTGGTTGAGACTGTGAAATCAGTGAAATCAGACCTTGAGATCAGTGAAATAATTGATGCGAGTAAACAAATTTTATGTTTATTTTTTGATGAAAATTTTTAATTTTTTAAATTTTGCTTATGAATTTTTAATAACTATTGTATGTGAATATTTAGTGGCTCGGATGGCTCTAATGAATTTCAACATCTCTCCCTCTTTTAAGTTTTGTCGCCCAGAAAAATACATGCATGAACACAAAAATGTGAAAATACAGAGAATATACAACATCTAAAGGAAAGAATGCAGAAAAATTATAATGAAAGGAAATAATATCAAATTAATGTGTAATGAATTGAAATTCTTCTCTTGCTCCTCATTGTTTATCATTGTTATCCGAGACATGTCGCAACTCACTTTCTTTTTCTGTTGTTCTTCTAGAGGCGTATTTCTTAAGAATCATGGTTGTAGACATCATTAATTGATTTTTATGGTCTCATATCAGAAGTAACTAATAATTTTGTCAAGTCACTTGGATTCGGGGTTTCATCCCTGTATTTGATTCAGATTCTTCGTGGATTCATTTTAGTTTATAATGAGGTTCGGTTTTTCGGATACATGGTTTTCTCTTCCTCTTCTTTATAATCCTTTTGCACACGTCTGGTTGTAATGGCTGATATGACTGAGTGGAATTAATATTTGCCATCTGGGCTATGTAGTATTTGTTACCATAGTAGATGATGCAGAGGTAATTAGTTGAACAGTATGGGTTGAAATCGGAATTTCATTTTGATTTAGGAAGACATGTTCATTAGGAGTTCTATAATTGATTTTTTTGTACATCATCTTTAAGCCAATTAAAAAATGTGCGAGTATAATTGAATAAGTACTAAATCACCATAAATAGATTATAATTTCTATTGTAGCCACTTATTGACCCTATAATTTGGTTGAACAAGCTCAGTTCCTTAGTGGCAATAATAATCATATTATTATAATAGAACGCTTCCGTTCTGCCAAATGGTTTTTTTTACTGCATTTACAAATTCTCGAAATTGGTAACCATAGAAGGGTGTCGATGGATGTTCCACAGTTGAATTGCTAATTGGAAAAAATTTCGTGTGGCCTTAGATCTTCTAATAATTCTAGGTAAAAGAATTGCGCTTTTCTAAGAGTGATTCTCCGAAAATAAGGGTGGCATTAAATAACAATACTATTACCCAATTATACCCAAACGTAAGAGTTGTACGATATGTTTGTTGGTATATCGACTGATGGTTAATCAATTCGATTCTGTGCTCAATTAAATTACATTTCCCCAGATCATGTTTATGTTTCGCAAAAGCATCGAGATATTGATTGAGGAATTTAGTGATTTGTGAACACTGCTGAGAGGTGATATCTGAACTAAGGTGATATCCTCGATTGGCCCATAGTATTTGATAGGTGTCTTTTCTGTGCTTCAATTAAAAATTCTGTCACTGCACCTATATTTGTCTATGGGTATAATTTCACTGGTTTATCCGAAATTTTGGCTATTCGTATGTGAATTTTAAATTTCTACTATTGCGATGCTTGGACTCACAGGCATGGATGTTCGTTTCATAAAACTAACTCTGGATTCGAATAACACTTTCCCAGTGTTCGCTCGATTTGTTTCTCCAAGGCAGACTATTTCCGATCGAGGTTAAATGGTAATTTCTTTGTCTATATAAGCTTGATTTCCACGCTTGTGATTATCACTAGTTACTTTGACTAAGATGCCTTTGGTATATCAATAAAGGATACAATTTAGTTGTCTCAGTGTTTCTTTTCCAACTACACAGTCTGACAGAGACTGGTAGTGTTTGTCCGGATATTTTTATTTTGTAATCCATTTCTACAAATAGCGGTAACGAGCTTCAGTTAATTCCTGTAAAAGTGATTATTATTTTTTCGACATTTTTTATAATTCATGCATATTTAGCACTCGTGTGTTATAATTGTTGAGTCTGCTCCAGTATCTATTAAGGCAAAAACTGTATGCCAGTTGAGCATCATAGTAATCAATATGTTAGTATTCCCTGTGCATTACATCATATAGTGATACTCTGTGTACTTCAAAAAAATTGAGTCGATACAGTGTAGAATAGTAGTTACTGAATGAATATTCCTTCTTATGTTGCTGTAACACCTCGAGTGGATAATGATTAGATGCGGCTTCCTCTGATGGTGCTAATCCTTGTCCTACCTGATTAAGAGTTTGATAGACTAGTTGTGCCCTTGGAATAATGGGTTTTGTTATCAACTTTATTTCGGAATTATAACCTGATTCATAATTAGAAATGTTCGGTGATTTTAGTGCCCACTATATAGGAGGGTGTCTGGTTGATTGATGACTAGAATTTAGATGTTAGACTATTTTCGCATTTGCTCTGTGTTTCTCTTGCATTACCTCGTCAGCTATTATTGCCTGGAATGGCCCAAACCTTCATATAGGTGATAAGTAGTCCTATGTACTACCATCTTGATGATTACACAAATGACGTAAATACCTGAATGCAATAAACCGTTCAAATTTCTGGTATGTCACATTTTCTGCTTATTTATTGAAATGAACCATTGTAGAAAGATGGTCATAATTCTGTACCGTAACTTCATTCTGGTAAATAGTTCGGATGATTTCTGAGATTCATCTGTTTCTTAACAGAAGAAATACTATTCTCGTTTGGCCTCCTTAATATTTTGGATGGTATAATGGCTACCTATTTCATATCGTCTATAGAATGGAAGTTCAGTTTTCCGTCTATTATTGTTAAGTTGGGAATCTTTACAAGACCCCTTGATGGTTTCTAGTTTAGTATCTAGGTAATATTTTATTTTTATTTAATGTGAATTTTCTGCATTCTAGTAGAGATGATAGGAAAGCCTTTCATTTATTTTATCACAATGTTTCATTTTTATCTGAATATTTTATAGAATGCCCTTTATACTTTCTTTGTTCATACTTGATAATTAACTAAACCTACTTTTAAACTGTAATTATGAAAGAAGTAAATCGATCAGTGACAACTGAAAATAATGATTAGCATCGCATTGACGTTTTGCTGGTGTTAAAGAGTAATATTCTAAAATGTATTTTTAATTTTTGCTTTTCTGCAGAGATGTATTAGCAAATGCGTTAGCGGAGATCTATTCAATTGAGCAAATATGCAAGATTAACAAGTCTGTTTATCTTAAATTTAGGCCGCTATCAAATCCGTGCAACGTATAAAACTTAGTTAGTTATTAGTCTCACGCAATCAATCAAATCTTGTTGAAATTAAATGATTTAAAGATTATTTGTAATAGGTGCTTCTCAAACCATAATTAGAATTAGTTTTATAATTTGTTTTTCTGTATCAAATTATTCTTATCATCTTTCAAGGTAACTTACGCCAATTTTAAATCAAGTACATTTGAAAATTTGTTACCATTATAAATTAAAATTGGTTTTCTCAATAAGTTATGATCTTATTTTTGTTTGATGAATACGAATAGAAGAAATTCACTTGATATTTTACCTAAAATATCAGAGTAATATTTAGATTTCATTTTTGAAAAATATTTTAATACATTTATATATAGAGAAAAAGAAAGCAATGGTGAAACCGTATTCGATAAGTTTACTGAAGAAATGCAGTGCAATGAAAACGTGAAAAAGGAAATCATGCTTGGTAAAAGAGTTGGTTTATACAGAATTAAAGGGAATTTAGGCAATGGAAATTTTTCTCAGGTTAAACTGGCCGTACATTTACTTACGAGAGGTTAATAAATTATTATTTTATATCATAATAAATATCAACATTTAAAAAGTTTTCAAGTAAATTTGTTTATTACTAACATTTAATTATCAGTTATTATTTGAATGAATGATTAACTTATTATTTATTTGAGTTGTTATTGTTTTTAAATATTCAGAAATGTTTCTAATCAAAAGAAATGGGATTTTTTTTGAATTCCATAATACCGCAGTAGTTGTTTTTGTAATTATATTTCCCTGGAAAAATTTTTGGAAAAAGCAGCAAAAAATAAAAATTAAAAAGTTATATATAATTTTCGAATGACATTGAAAATTAATGAAAAAGTTTTCTTTTTGATTCTGCCTTTATAAACGAGACCTTTAAATTTCGAAATTTAATTAGTTAGATAATTATTATATTAAGCTATATTTTGTGATGGAATTTATTTTATAATGATAATATCTTATATATAATTATTATTTTATAATAATTATTACTATTATTATAAAAATATTATTATCGTCACTATCATTACAGACATTATTACTCAATTTTGTTTAATTATAATATAATTATAATATAATTTTTCGTTCAATATTTTCTGTTATTTTTTAAAATTTACATTGTGGTTCATCAATTAAAAAAAATAGACGTCCTCTTGTGATGCGAAAAACAATTAGAGATTCTCAACCAGTTGACTCTGTAAATATTAAATTTCACAATTGAGATATATTTACTTTGTAAGCCAACAATATAATTTCAATTTTTTGTGGTTTAAAAACCAAGGAAATTACGAAAACGTTAGCTCTGATAAGTTGTATGTCGATATATTCATTGAATCTTTAATGAATGTTTTGTTATTAATTATGTTTCTGTCTATATCAGCTGATAACATTGATGAATTGTCTACTTCAACGAGTTTACTTTTGACAAGTAAATCTTTCTGTTTGTTGAGTGAGGTAATTTATCTTGAATTGAAGGGAAAATTTGCCATCTATTTCCAAGTGTTTCAAAAATCTAAATCAAGTTTTCAACACATTCAATATTCATGAAACTTAATGTATTAAAATATTCAAATCTAATCGAGTAATATCACGGAATATTAGTTAGGTAAAGACTTCGGAAATTTATATTTTCATTCTGTTAATTTTGATTATTCAATATAGTAATACTTTACATACTTGCACGCATACAAACACATGTGAGGACCAATCCGGCAATGTTAAAGCAGAAAATTAATTTCACTGAATCAGAGACTTATCAAAGTGTACAAACATATTGACTGATCAATCACAATTATTATAAATTAAAAATTCAAAGTTTTTTGGAAACAAGGAAGACAAATGAAAATTATACGCACTCACTCAAAAACATGCAAATTGATGGCTATAAAACTGAAATGATTAAAATTCTTTGTCATATTAAGTCTAAGGGTGATATTTGAGCCCTTGATTATGAAAGTGGCATAAGTCATTTCAACTTTTCAAAACAAAATTTCCATTTAAAAATGGTAATAAATTTCACAATCATATTAAATGCTGATTTACCGGCGCTAATTAATTGTCAAAATATTTCATTCCATAATACACACATATTTTTAAATTCTTCAACATGCAAATCACTTAATATCTCCAAACAAGAAATATATGAATTATAACACTTTCATAATCAAGGGCACATTTATTTATTGATGAATATTATGTTAGTGTTAAATAAGACTTTGATTATTGCTTTATCATCTTTGACCCTCAACAATATGAATACAAATTGATTTGAATAGTTATTAATAATTTGAAATTATTTAGAGATTTAATTTAAACACATTTTTATTTTCTATTTCTTCCATTATTCGTAATGTAATTAAATTTGTATCACAAAAGTTATTCATTTCAATCTTTCTTTCCGTGATTGTTAATATAGCAAATGCCTAACATTGAGTTCTATAGGCTGATAAATGGTGAATACCAATCAATTCCATAAAAGTAATTCAAAATCAATGAATTTCCAAACGAAGTAATTCAAAAGGGAACGTGCAAAATGGGCCATATCACAGATAATAATATGAATTATATGAATTGAGTAGATATTTCACACGATTAAAAGATCTATGGATGCAATGCAAATGCATTTATGTGTGAAATCTTCAGAGCCATTGAAGATCATATTATTTATAATTATAAGATTGAAATATTATTTTGATGATCTGCTGTTAGAGAATATTTGATTAATCTATGGAGATTATTGTATAGAATAATTTAATGAAATAATCACTATTCATAATAGTATGAGTAAAACAAAAATTCAAGCTATAAACGCAGAATTTAAAAGAAATTTGAACTTTTACAGAAATTTTCGAAGGTAATTAATTTCAAATAAGCGAAGATTTATGATTCATAAAAAGATGATAAAATCAATCATTTCATAGTTCCATCAAAATTTGACATGAAAACCAATAATTATTTGAACCCAGAAAGAAATATGAAACAAAACATGGATCGTAAATGATATGCGATTTAATCACAAGTATAATTCTATACTTGATATATTCATGATACTTTTTGTCTCTGAATCTAGTTTAGTAATCGATATTATAAAATTGGAATGGATATTTTGAAAAAAATTAAGAAACCATTTTCAAAGAATTCGATGCAAAAGTATTGTAAATATAGATTATATGAAAGACAAAAGCACAATAAGAATAAAATTGACATGGAATATATTAGAAAGACATTTATTCTATTGATTTGTTAGCGAGAGTTCTTCATAGTACTACAATGATAAAAATTGAAAAGAAAATTTTGATAAAAATTCATATTAATGTTCTATTTTTGGTATTTTTTTATCTTCATTGTTTCACGTATTATAGACAATGGGGCATTTCAATTTTCACAAAAGGTTTAATGCTATAACTTGCTATCATGAAATTGAACCAATAAAATGTTGGCAAACATTCATGCTTTTGTTATTTAGAAAATGGTTATTCTGGATATTTTCTATGCAACAATTGTAGTAATGGAAAATAACTAGTAGAAATTATATTGTTGGAAAAATTATTTCAATGTTCTAACTTCTAAATTTAGCTCAGGTTCACTGTCTAATTTAGAATTTATTTATTTATTTACAAATTAGCCATTTGTTTGATATTTTCTGTCATTCTCCATTGATTATAAAATTTCCTATTCCTGATGAATTACATGAATATTAATATGATGAGCATCAAATGAAATGGAAATAATCAAATGTCTTGATATCTACTTCGAATTTTTATTCATAATTCATCCTAAATCAAAGAGCAGTTAGTTAAAATAGCAAACCAAGTATCAATGGGATACAAATTGTCAGATAAGAAAATAGAAATTCATTAGATTATTTAATATTTAAAATTTATTTTACTACTATTTCATATGCATATATAGTTCATATTCCACAATTATTTAATTGGATCCAATTTTAAAACTTCTACGTTCGAGGAATAAGCAATTATTTTAGGTTCTTTGTACGAGATTTTGAGATAATGTGTTTTAAAAAGGTAGCGGATTGTATTTTGCGATATCTGTAATTCGAGTGTGGTAAACATTAACGATACATCAGCTAATTGGAAGAAAAAAGTGCCTGAATTTGACGAAAGAGATTTATTTGTTAAAGTTTTACTTTGGAAACTATAACCTTGATGAATATAGTTTTAAAACTGTATATGAAAAATTTTCGAAGTTTCTTTTGAACTTAGTGCATTTATTGATTATTCTTTAGCAAATTATTATTTAAAAAGGTCTCCAAGCATGTTTAAAATAAAAAAAATAAATAATATCAAGTTTTGTTATATTTAAAAATATTTTTAAGCTATTTGAGAACTAAATTTTGATTTATCTTTTACCACGTGTGAAAAATGTTATTAACACGTTTAATTTGATTTTGAAATATATATTTATGATGCAATTTGTTATCAAAGATAAGATAGGAATAAACCTTGTATTACCAAAGTCTTTTCTTAATAAGT
>JBBMOY010525553.1:0-11684 GCA_037951405.1 Platydemus manokwari | reverse complement strand
ATTCATAAATAATTTATAAAAGTTGATAAAAATTGATACATTTGACAGCATGTCAAATGTATCGAAAAAATGATTTATAATATCACCATAACATTCGGCTGATGTTTCCTAAAATACATTGATACATTTCAGTGTATCAAAACTGACTACATAACCGTATCCCTAAAAATTGCTACAATGTTTTGTTACAGATACTAATTAATCCCATTATTACTATAGTTTTCTATAAAAACTACTTTTATACATTTATAAATACTTTGATTAACTCATTATGAAAATAAAACACAGAAAATAGAAATAAAAAGTATTATTCACATAAAAAAATTGTAATTGTTAATGATTCACTGTTTTTAGCCCGATCCCCAAAAAATATTCTCTTCTTAACTATCAGCTACTTACTTTCGTGACTCACTGGATATTGAAACCGAAATTTTGTGCTCAGTTCAATTGTTGTTTATTTTTTGTGTTCGATAAATAATTTTTTGCATATACTAGTGTTGGGATAGCATGGAACGTCTTGTGCTCTATTCAGGTAGCGAAGAGAGCGAAGATGAAAAAATCCCATATGCCATAAAATCCTACGATGAATGGAAGCAGCAACATCAGCTGTCCCAGAAACAACAACAAAAACTTATCAAATAGAGGGGAATTCCACCCTAAGATTACTGGAACTAAAAAATTATACGGGATATGAGACCGTAATCATTCACCCCCACCAGTTACCAAAAACAATAGGCATTAAAATTTTTTAACTAAAATTTATTTAACACAAACATAATATTCTTGGCGATGCGGTGGCACAAGTCCTCACATCTTTTGTACTGTTTATACATTTCCATAATGATCGGAATATTTGCTTGACAAGTTTCCAGTTTGGATCCTTATAATTCTTATCGATTCTGTTACGAATCATTGGTAGGTCCGGCTAGTTGTTTGAATGCTCTATTCCAAGATGGGGGCTTGAGGTTTCGCATATCCGTGTGGGCCTTGTAGATGGCGAAGGCATCTTTCAGCAATGAGCTTATCAGGAACCCAGCGATGAATGTGATTTGGGCTTTGTCGAGTCCAATGTTGGAGAGTACACCATTGTTCTTTGGGTCCCAAGATCCAAGTACTCCAAGGCAATGGACATCTAAGCTGGTTTCGAATCTTGTTTTGGTCCTGATATCGGCAGCTATTGACCTGTATTTTTCAAAGATTAGTAGTCTATGCTTCTCGAAGTTTTCCGCCATATCAAAAAGTATTTTTAGATCCACGATGTAGGCACGACGTTTTACCTTGTTCCTAATTATTAGGTCAGGCCTGAGTTTCGTGTTCAGCCTTGGCGGACTCGTATCTATGTCCGTGTCGTAACCTAAGGATCTGAGGTAGTGTCCAAGATGGTCGAGAATCACTGCATGTCTTTTCGATGCTAGTCCTGGCACTGCGGGGCAGTTTATAAAGATGTAAGCATCGGTTTCCCTTTCAGTCTGGCATCTTCAGCAGAGCGTCGATTTTTCCTTTTTGATAAAGTACGGAGTATAGTTCAGCAAAAGGAGATTGTTTCTTGCATGTTGAACAAATATCCATACTTCAGGCGAGAGGTGGCAGTTTTTCAATGGTTTCTGTGACAGGTGCGAGGCAGAGAAACAGTGAGCGAGCCTTCCTTGTTTTTTCATTGTCTTTCATTCCTTGAAGTGGTACATTGAAACTGAGTCGTGGAGGATATCTAATAGTTTTCCTTTGTTGTCAAAATTGAAGTGGTAGGTTTTATCTTCTTCGATTGAGATTTTCAAAGGGATTTCCGTGTTATGTTGGTAGAATTGGATATCCGTGCCAATTTTCCTTATCTTCCTAATCGCAAATCGGGTTTTGGTCCACCATGTTGATGAGAAGCTGGATTTATCGGTGTTCAGCTTGTCAGAGATCCACAACAAGGCTGTATTGAGGTCGCAAGTTTCCGTAGTCCTCTGATTCACCACTTAAATGATGTGGTCCCTTATGAAGTCCTTGAATTTTTGGTCTGAGCTAGTTAAGAACCGGAAGGCCCCGACTACACTTTGGATACAGTATTCCATGAGTGAGGTGGTTAGATCAATACCACCGAGTTTCGTTGGAGCATACATGGAGAAGTTATTGCTGGAATTGGATCCGTCCATCTTCATAATTCTGCAGCAAATTTGTCGTATTTTTTGTCGAAGGATTGCACGACATTGTTTTCATTATCGGTGATTAGTGTTCTGGAGTCTAGTTTTGTAGTTTCGACTTGTTGGATCCGAAAGTGGAATGGAAGACTCGAATGCAGGAAAATACATGTTGCGAATTTCTGCGATGGATGCAGTCTCGATTTGGCAATGCCTTCAAAGTCCGATATAATTGTTTGTAAGATATTATACACCGGAGATCGTTTTGGAAGACCAAATGGAACGCCAAGGTATCTGTATAGATTGTCTGCACTGATTATCGGTATTGGTTCTTCGTTAATTGTAAGATCTATCCGGTTCCTCTGGTTGAAGACCTAGGATTGAAGAAATGCCTCAAAAGATAAGACGAAAAACGAGGAATCCGATATATTTACACAACACTCAAATCTCGTATATCAGAGATATAGAGTTAACACCAATGGAATTAAGAAATCGAATAGGGTTCATGGACATAAAAGTGGCTTTCGCCTTAAATGGGGAGCCACATCCGATATATGTAATCATATTAAATATTGAAGGACAGGTAGTATGGGAGGCCAAGATAACTCCAAGGCAGAGGATCGGGCACTACTACGCCAACATCACTGGTCTATCGGAATTCGATCTAGAGGGTTGCCTAGGCGCAGAAAGAGTTGTAGTAGCGCTAAAAAGAATGATGGAGAACCAATTAGTTGTGGGGTATAAACTTTACCCACAATTAAGGGCTATTAAGACAAGATTACAGGAACTAGCTGGAATAAGAGATATAGCTAATGGACCGGCCATAAGAAAAAAGTTTCCAGTACTGGTGTACTGGATTTTACCCTGGAGGAACTTCACAGAAAAATCTTCTATGAAACGCCAGAAATAAGGTATAGAACGCTGCCAAAATTACATCATAAAGTTTGGCAAATCTATAAAGTGTATAAGGCCGTAGAAAAAGACTGGGAGGATCATCCGGAAGAAATGCAGTTGGCACCGGAAAAACTCCGAGGAGAGGAAAGTGGAGAGATGAATACCAGCAAATGGGTATCCAGTTTGAATCCGACAACAACAGAAAGGATTCCAACACCAGACAGATCGGCTATGGATGAGATGGCCTCATCTCCAGTTATCCTAGAGTTGGATCAAGATAAAGACAGAAAAATTAATAAAAGAAGCCAATAGGGACATAGAACAAATGATAGAGGAGGCCAACAACAGGCCATGGAAGCTGATCCCATTAGTAATAGAAGATAATAACATAAGACCTCTAACCAGAGGGTTTGAAAAACCAAAGGAAGTCCCGGTGACCCGAGGATCCGAAAGATTGACCAACGAGAGCAGAAGAAAGACCCGAGAAAAGAGAGAAAATAAAGAGGAAATTTGAGCTATACGAAAAGCTCAATGAAAAAGAAAGGATGCAGAAAAAGAGAAGGAAACATGATAGAATAATAAGACAGGTCACTAAAGACTTAGAAAGTAGTGATAGTGACGAGAACCTGGAACAAGGGCTAAGAGAAAAGGAGGAACCTGCGGAGACACAAACAACCTCAGAAAATAAAGAGGTGAGCCCACCCAAAGCTGTAGCGTGGATTTTGACGCTTGATGTCAGCAGGGATTCAGCAGAACTGCAGAACTACGAATTCAAAATCAGACAGCAATCAATCCAATATTTGACTTGATATTGAAATCCCATGTGATTCTAATTTTGAATTGATATTAAACATTTTTGTGATCCCAATCTTGAACTGATATTGAACATTTTTGTAATTGATATTTGATATTTTAATCTTGAACATTTTTGATATTTTAATCTTGAATATTTTTGTAATTATCTTGATTTCGATTTTGAAAATGGGTTAACTATTTTAATTATGAATTGTTTTTGATTTATTTTTGAGGAAAAAATATAAATTGATATATATTATTATTTATAAATCAAAGAGTAAAAAGAGAAATACAATATTTAATGTATAATGTCAAAAAATTTAGTAATAAAATTTATAAGGTTAGGTAAATTATTAAGAATTTTTAAGGTTTAGAACTTTTATAATTATAAACATTAAAGATCTAAAGTGAAAAATTGTTTAAAAATTACGAGAGTGATGGAAATTCCTAGGTACAAAGTACCGAATCTCAGCATCTATATAAGCTGATGGATTTCTATCACAATTCACTCTTTGAAATCTCGACGACTTTGTAGAGGATCAAGAATAAACTGTGAAAATTTTTGAAAGACTAATCAAAGCTCTGATTCAATATAAACCCAGGTAAATAAATAAGTACTTTTCATTAATCATAACAGCACTCTAAAGGATCCCCTTTGGAGACATTGAATAATTTCTTTTATCTAACATCTATATTTAAATTTGTAAGGAGAAATAAAGGTTCTCACGATTTCTGTGAGATAACCACTCCTAATTGTTGCAAAATAAATTTCTTTTTGTGTAAGTTAAATAGTATGAGCAAATTGTTTTGTTTGTATATTAATTTTTAATCTTCATTATCGATTTGTGTGTTCTGATATAATACAACCGAAAGGGTCTAATATAACTGCAAAGGAACTCACGCTGTTGAGTTGATTTAAAAAACAAATTTAACGTCTACCATAACCCAACACTAGCGTTATTCTTTATTATAGTAATTTTACAGTTGCTTGAATACAACAGCATACAGTACAAGAATTTAATTTGACTTTTAATTTATACAAACTAAAAAGATCACAATCAGTTTTTTCAGCAATTTAATAATCTAATATTAATAGTAAACTATATTGACGTTGAGTAATAAATTAGTTTTAAAATAAACTAGTTATACCCTTATATATTTTCAGTTAAACATTTTCCAGTAATGAGGTCTTCAATACCTGCTATAGAAGTCCCTTAAGAATCAGTGAACAAACTTACAGCTAGTAATACAATTTTATAACTTCAAACTTAAACTAAACTAACTTATTTATAACATAAAAATTCTGGTGTTTAATTCAAATTATTTTAATTTATTAATGAGATTTCCACAAACGATAAATTAGATATTTAAGATCTTTTTAATGAATGTCAATACCTGTTGTATATACATCATAATTTGTTATTCAAACTGGCTCCGACACACCTTCTATCTTCGTGGAAATTATTGAAGATATTATTTGGATATACTTTTTTATTTAACTAACCAATAGTATAATTTTGCCTTTGTACTCCTTTTTATCTTTTAGGCACTTTATTTCTAATAACCTTTCAGTAAATACATCAGTATGATGTAAATTTTGCTTGTTTTCTATTAGAAATGTAATTTTAAATATATTATTAACCAAAAAGATTTATAGTAGTATTATTATCAAGTAGAATTATATTTTTAAAATTTATTTAATTTTGGGACTTTTTTTACTAAGTTAAAATTTTCTCTTATTATAAATTTAAAATTTCATTTTATATATTTTTAATATTTTATGTAATACTTGTTATTGAGTAATGACTATTTGTAATGACATAATGGTTGTTGATTAGTCATGCAATTTTAACGAAAATTATTATGGTTGTGCAATATTTACAGATTTGTTTATATTTTATTGAAAATTATATGATTCAAATTTACTATGGCTAATTTGGATCTTCCAACTGTGCCATTGAGAGAAGTAAAGAAAGTTCAGTTTGGAATTTTATGTGCCTCAGAGATAGTAACTGAGATCTTATTTGCTATTAACTAAACTTTAATTATTTAGAAACGATTGTCAGTTGTTGGGGAAAATGGTATCATATATGCCGAAAAAACCCAAGATGGAAAACCCAAAAAAGATGGTTTGATGGATCCTAGACAAGGTCCTTTTGACAAATATTCTTATTGTCAAACATGTGGAGGTAGCGTTTCTGAATGCCCTGGCCATTTTGGACACATTAATTTATCAAGACCAGTATTCCATATAGGCTTTAAAGAGAAAATCATTAAAATTTTAAGAAGTGTGTGTTTCAAATGTTCAAAAATTCTAGTGGATGTCAATTCGGGTAATATTAAAGAAATTCTAAGGAAAACCGAAAACAATCCTCGAAAAAGATTTGATTTTATGTATGATGAATGTAGAAAAACTAAAGTATGTTCAGTCCCTAATAATGATAGAGATGATTTAGACTCGAAACAAGATATGATTAGATCTGGATGTGGTTATGTTCAGCCAGTTTTCCGTCGCAATGGTTTGGAATATTTTGTGACTCTTAAAGATGATTCTTCGGAATCAGACAGCAAGCAGCCTCTACGAGCTCATCAGGTGTTAGAAATATTTAAAAGAATTTCTGACGAAGATTGTTTGTTTATGGGCTATAATCCGAAGTTTTCTCGCCCAGAAAGTATGATAATGACTGTATTAGCTGTTCCTCCATTAGCAGTTCGACCAGCAGTTGTAATGAATCATACAGGGAAATCTCATGATGATTTAACTCATAAACTTACAGAAATTGTCAAAGTCAATAATGAAATAAGAACAGCTGAAGAAAATGGGGTAGCTTCGACAATTCTTCTTGAAAAAGAAAATTCATTACAATATCATGTTGCAACATTTATTGACAATGAAAGTCCTTTTTTGCCCACTGCTATTCAAAAATCTGGTCGACCCCTCAAAACCTTGAAACAGCGATTGAAAGGTAAACATGGTCGTATTCGGTCAAATTTAATGGGTAAAAGAACCGATTACTCTGCTCGAACAGTTATTACAGCAGATCCAAATTTGAATTTAGATCAAGTAGGTGTTCCGAGAGTGATTGCACAAAACCTCACTTTTCCAGAAAAAGTGACACCATTTAACAAATATTATTTGCAACAACTAGTAAAAAATGGCACCATGTATCCCGGAGCAGCTTTTGTTATTCGTGAAAATGGCGATCGAATCGATCTTAAAAGGCGTCCAGACAGTTCGGATATTCAGTTACAATATGGAGAAACCGTTGAACGACATATGCTTAATGATGATTATATTGTATTCAATCGGCAGCCAACTCTTCACAAGATGTCCATGATGTGCCATCGAGTTAAAGTTTTACCATTCTCGACATTTCGATTAAATTTGTCTGTCACAAGCCCTTATAATGCCGATTTTGATGGTGACGAAATGAATTTACATTTGCCACAATCATTGGAAACTAAAGCCGAAGTATCTGATCTTGCTCGAGTGACAAAGTTGATTGTCACACCTCAAAGTAATCAACCAGTAATGAGTATCGTACAAGATACATTAACTGCTTGTAACAAAATGACAACAAGGGATATTTTTCTTAATCGTGCAGAAATGATGCATTTATTAATGTATTTACCAACATGGAATGGAAGAATCCCCAAGCCAGCAATCTATAAACCACAACGTTTATGGACTGGTAAACAATTGTTTTCGCTCATTATTCCAGGTCGCGTCAATTGTATTCGTACACATAGTACACATCCAGAATCAGAAGAACAAGGACCATATCGATGGATTTCTCCTGGGGATACCAAAGTTGTCATTGAAGATGGTGAATTGATATGTGGAATATTATGTAAGAAAACGCTAGGAAGTAGTGCTGGATCACTTATTCATATCATTGCTCTTGAACAACATCCTGATGAAGCAGGAAACTTTTTTAACAATGTACAAACTGTTGTTAATAATTGGTTATTAATTGAGGGTCATACAATTGGTATTGTTGATGCTTTATACGATGCTAAAACCCGTGAAGAAATCAAACAGACAATTGATCGAGCAAAAGAAGCTGTATTTGAAACAATTGATAAAGCACATAATTATGAATTACAATCAACACCTGGCAATACATTAAGGCAAACCTTTGAAACAACAGTCAATAAAATTCTCAATGATGCTCGAGATAAAACTGGGAGTTGTGCTCAGAGATCTCTTTCCAAGTATAATAACTTCAATTTGATGGTCATGTCAGGAGCTAAAGGATCAAAGATCAATATTTCACAAGTTATTGCTTGTGTCGGCCAACAAAACGTAGAAGGCAAACGAATTCCATTTGGCTTTCAGCAACGCACATTACCACATTTCATTAAAGATGATTATGGGCCAGAATCGAGAGGATTTGTTGAGAATTCTTATCTTGCTGGACTGACACCGACTGAATTCTTTTTTCATGCTATGGGTGGACGAGAAGGATTAATTGATACTGCTGTTAAAACTGCTGAAACAGGGTATATTCAAAGACGTTTGATAAAAGCCATGGAATCAGTTATGATTAAATATGATGCGACCGTGAGAAATCAAATTGATCATTTAATTCAGTTTCGGTATGGTGAAGACGGTCTTGATGGAGCATTTGTGGAATTTCAAAATTTACCAACATTCAAACCAACGGCCACAGAATTTGAGAAAGGTTTTCGTTTTGATATTTCGAATGAAGAAGAATTAAGCCGTTATTTGACCGAGAAACGTGTTAGAGAAATAACAACTGAAGCAGATACGATTTGTAAACTTGATATGGAATGGGATCAATTATGTAAAGATCGAGATTTGATAAGAGAAATTGTTAAATTTGAAACTGGTGGTCGTGTTGTTTTACCATGTAATATTCAACGGTTAATATGGAATGGTCAGAAAATATTTAAGATTGATTTATTACGAAAAACAGATATCAAACCAACGGATATCATTGAAAAAGTTGAAAGTCTTTGTAATGAATTAATTGTTGTTAAAGGTGATGATAATATTAGCAAAACTGCAAATGAAAATGCAACACTATTGTTCTGCTGTCTGATTCGCAGTATGCTTTGTTGTAAAAAGGTTATTGATGAATATAGATTGAGCCCAGAAGCTTTTGATTGGGTTCTTGGAGAAATAAAAACTAGGTTTAATCAGTCTCTAGTACAACCTGGAGAAATGGTCGGTGCTTTAGCAGCTGAAAGTTTAGGTGAACCAGCTACTCAAATGACATTGAATACTTTTCATTACGCTGGTGTATCTGCTAAAAATGTTACTCTCGGAGTACCTCGATTGAAAGAAATCATCAATGTTAGTAGAAATCCTAAAACACCTTCGTTGACGGTTTTTCTTACAGGAAATGCTGCTAAAGATGCTGAAATGGCAAAGAGTATTGCAGCAAGATTAGAACATACTACATTACGGAAATTGGCCGTAAAATCTGAAATATATTATGATCCTGAGCCTGAAAATTCTGTAATCGAAAGTGATCGGGAATGGGTTCGAACATATTATGAATTACCAGATTTTGATATCGATAAAAAGAGTCCATATTTATTGAGAATAGTTCTCACTCGAAAAAAAATGACTGATAAGAAAATTACATTACAAGCTATAGCTGAAAAGATTACGGAATATTTTCAAAATGATATTATTTGTCACATTCCAGATGATAATTTGAATTTAGTTTTAAGAATAAGAATGTTGAAGAAAGAAGATGAGAAAGAAGATGAAAAATTGGAATTAGAAGACAGAAAATATTTAGAGTTGGTTGAAAATCTTATTCTCGATGAAATATGTTTGCAAGGCATTCCTCAAATCTCTAAAGTGTATATTCATTATCCTAAGACTGATGATAAGAAGAAAATAGTAATTAATAGCGAAGGCGCATTTGAAGGTAGAGCTGAGTGGATTTTAGAAACAGATGGAACATGTCTGCAGAAAGTTTTGGCCGAAAGAGACGTTGATTCTGAAACTACTATTAGCAACCATATCACGGAAATATTTGAAACATTCGGTATTGAAGCTGCTCGCAATGCAATTGAAAGAGAAATGCATCATGTTATTTCATTTGATGGCTCATATGTCAATTATAGACATTTGGCTCTATTGTGCGAAATAATGACACATAAAGGATTTTTAATGTCAATTGATAGACATGGTATAAATAGACAAGAAACAGGTGCTTTGGCTCGCTCTTCTTTTGAAGAGACTGTTGATATACTAATGGAGGCTGGAGCGCATGCTGAATGTGACCCTATGAAAGGAGTATCAGAGTCTATAATGTTAGGCCAATTAGCGAAAATTGGAACTGGATGTTTTGATATATTGATGAACTATGAAAAGTGTAACGAAGCACAAGCATTACCTATGATGAGTGGAGTTGCAAATAATTTATATATGATTGGAGGAGCTACTCCAATGAGTTCAGCTTCTCCTCAGTTAACACCTTGGACAAATCTGTCTTCACCGTATAGTTTTTCTCCAAAAACAAGTTCATTTGGAGCTTCATTTTCACCTATTGCACATTCTGAAATTGGAATGTCACCAAGTCCAGCATTAGGATTTAGTCCAATGATGAGTCCAAAAACACCAATGGATTATGGTTTTGGGAAATACTCTCCAAGCATGAATCCAATTAGTCCTGCTGGAACCAGTCCTAGCAACAGCGGTTATTCCCCTGCTTCTAGCCCTGGATATAGCCCGACAAGTCCAGGTTATTCTCAAACATCTCCAACTTATAGTCCTACGAGTCCGGGATACTCACCAACTTCACCTTCTTACAGTCCAACAAGTCCAGGATATTCTCCTACATCTCCATCGTACAGTCCAACCAGTCCCAATTATTCTCCGACTTCTCCATCATATAGTCCAACAAGCCCAGGATATTCACCAACTTCTCCATCTTACAGTCCAACGAGTCCCAATTATTCGCCAACATCTCCATCTTATAGTCCAACAAGCCCAGGATATTCACCAACATCTCCATCATACAGTCCTACTAGCCCGAATTACTCACCGACATCTCCATCTTATTGTCCTACATCACCAAGGCTTGGAACATCAGTTGAAGGTCGTAGTGTGAATTATTCTCCTACATCGCCTGCTATGGGATATTCTCCAACAAGTCCATCTTATTCACCGTCCAGCCCATCGTTCAATCAAAGATCAACGAGATATTCTCCAACAAGTCCAAATTATAGTCCAACATCCGCAACGCAACATTATTCACCTAGTTCACCAAATTATTCACCATCATCACCAAATTACTCGCCATCAAATCGTAATTATTCACCATCATCACCAAATTATTCTCCAACATCACCGAATATTCCTGCATCCCCTGCTTATTCACCGAGTTCACCAAATTATTCTCCAACATCTCCTAGACATACTTCGCTAACTTCACCGTCATATTCCGTGTCCCGAAGTTTCTCGGCGTCACCAAGATATACTCCAACGTCACCAGCCTTTTCTCCGTCTGTTGGATCATATGCACCACAATCTCCGAGTACTGGAGCAGTATCTCCACTTTATTCTGGAAATATGAGTTATTCTCCAGCTTCGCCTTCATATTCTCCTAACACACCTGGATATGTTGCTTCAAGTCCTGCTTATGGTGGACCACAGAATACAAATTCAAATTCTGGTTATTCTCCACAAAGTCCATAAAAAATGCATATTAATAGATTCTGATAACCCGATTTTTTTCATACTACGTGTCGCTTGATTTTAATTAGATAACGGATGTTTCGCATTGTTAACTTTTAAAATTTTTGTTACACGGTATTGGAATGTAATCGTTATAGTATCGTTTAAATATATTTATCTATTTTGTAAATTTTCATTTATTGTTTTCATAA
>JBBMOY010524442.1:0-11686 GCA_037951405.1 Platydemus manokwari | reverse complement strand
TCTGCAAATGGAAAATATTTTGATTGAATTTCATTAAATAAATATTTTAAAAAATGTTTTTGTTTTTTTTAAAAAAAGCCGGAATCATACTAATACACCTAATAGCATTGGACAAAATCTTTAGAAAATCAATTAATCCGTGAATACCCCGAGTAAACAATTCAGTATTATTAGAAAATTGAATAATTGGAAAATTTGGAAAATAATTTGTTTATCTATTTAGTGGGATTTGTTATTATTTTCGAAATTAATAAACGATCAATATCGAAAATGTTTAACATTTTCAGCAATAGAGTTCTGTTTTAATATCTCATTAGAATATTTCCAATTAAGAATGAACGAAAAGCTCAATCTCAATTCCAAATTATGATTAACAAAACACAGAAGAGTAACATTATAGTGATTCTACTCATTATTCCTTAATTATATCAGTAATGTGAGCGTCATTGTATTTGACTAGATTGAGTTTTCAATGCAATTATTATTCTCTCACAAATTAAGATTTCAATTGATATTCCTCAGTTACTAATTGACTAACGATAATATCTGACAATATCTCGAGTTTACTGTACTTTGATAAATATCATTAAAAATCAAAAGAATCTCTTTTGGGGAATGTTTTGCTGTTTACTCTTTCCTTCTAGAATCGTACTTGATAGGTTTATATTTAGATCTAAAAATCTTGTAGATAGTTTGAGATTCTACTAACAGCAAATATATTGCAGATAGCTCTCACCATATATCTAACTCCAAACAGAAAATTATTAATAAATATGAAAATATTATATACACTTATAAAGAAACTATATGCAGGCATATCAGGCAAGCATTTGTTGTCCGAATTGAATGATGAGGTGCTGCACCCAATAAGGTAAGTTGTCCACAAATACCTGTGACTGGTACTAAGGATAATCCCACTTTTGCCAAAAAAATATTTGCCGAAAATACTGGATTTAGGAAGAAGACGTGTATTCATCTTGTGGCAAACCTTACCTCGTAAACCTTATATTTAACTCATGCAATATGTAATGTTTATTGAACAAAAATTTTGTAATTTATGGTTCTGGTTTATTCTGTAAATTTATTGAACAAATCTGAACTAAATAAATCGAAGTTTGTTGCATAGGTTTTCGCGATGAGTGTGTATGGTGATTTAGTCTCTAGAAGATATGTATTTATTAGATTTTTGAGTTATGTATTAATTAAGTACTTATTGAGTTGAAATGTTAAATATGAATTTCAATGAATTTATTTTTATCTGTTATATTTACATTCTAATTTTACTTAGACTATTCCGTATATATATGATAATTTCCTGTAAATTATCTAACCTTACATATGCTTTTTAGTTAGAATAAATTTTAAATCAAAACTTATTTTTTACTTATATAGATTTATTTTATCGAATTACAGATTTATTTTATCGAATTACAGATTTATTTTATCGAATTACAGATTTAATTTATCGAATAACAGATTTATTTTATCGAATAACAGATTTATTTTATCGAATAACAGATTTAATTTTATCGAATAACAGATTTATTTTATCGAATTACAGATTTATTTTATCGAATAACAGATTTATTTTATCGAATAACAGATTTAATTTTATCGAATTACAGATTTAATTTTATCGAATTATAGATTTAACATTCATCAATATAAGTATAAATGAATTCATAATTTAAATTTAAAATGCCCAAAAATTACTTTCAAGAATCATTGAAAGGATTTTTGAAAATATTTTTCAAAAAAATTTCGTGTCATTCATGAAAAGAATATGCATTGTGAAAAATTATCGAAAGAAATATCTAACTGTTCATCTAGATAAGACGTATCGCATAACGAGTATTGTTTAAGCAACTATTGCGTAAATGTTGATAATAAAAACGTTCGGAAAAGCTTTAACTGTCATCAAGCCATGATGATTTTTGTGCATTCGTGGTTATCAATTATTGATTAACAGACTAATATTATAGGCCTTGATATTGATCCGTATCAATTGAAAAAACATTTTTAAAATTATCATTTACCTAATTAATTCTATCTTATTGATATTGAACATTTTTCAATCGATAATTTGTTTTTTAAACTGTTGTGCTAAAATTAGACTGAATTTGCAAATGATTTTATTATTTGAAATGAAAATGAAATTTTAGTAGACATGACCAGTCCAAATTGGAAGTTCAAACCAACTGATCATTGAATATTATTTAAAGACACCGATAAAAGAAGATTTATTAACTTGTTTTAACTATGACATGCCATGATATACCATCGATCATATATAAAAATTAATAATAGATAAACATTGTATTGAATAACGTTAATCACTGAATTATTGGAAATAACCTTTCAAACAACCTTATTATTGATCTCATTAAGAAAATAAGTAACCGTTGTTAAAAATCAAAACAACCATTAGTATTACTAATATCTGTATTGGTAATGAGAGATGTTCATGAAATCATTAATAATTCTAACAGACAGTTCAATAATATAACGATTTGTTTGTGCTTTTTTTATACATCAACATCGGATAGAACCAATTGTCCGTCATTTCATAATGAAGTTGCTGGTAGATTTCAATCTTTCGGTATTTAACCCACATTTATCATCGCGTGCCACTGGTTAGTGATGATCCATTATAATTTATCACAACAATAATGATAATAATACTAATCTGAAAATTAATAATAGTACTCATGGTAAACCTAATAATAGCATCTAATTATATTCATGAATTATTGATAACACCTACAGCATTTCATATTCTTTATCATATTCTTCGTCGTATTCTTTGTATTTATGATCTTTCTTATTACTAAAAAAATATAAGGATTTTCTTTATCGGATAAATATAATACAGAACGTTATTCACGTCACAAATATACTTATGTTTGGAAGTGTATTTGGTCATCATTTAACGATGAAGATTGGTTTAATCAATGATTACGAAATATTAATATCGATATTTAATGATTTTTATCGAATAATGATTGTGATTAATGATTTCCGATAAGACTGAATTTTTAGATTCTATTGGGACAAACGTTATCCATAAGTCATTGATTATTTAATAGAAACTGATCTAGTTCTAAAAATCAATAGCATAATTCACTAAATTTAAAATCTGATTGATTTCGTTCTATACATTGCAAAGCTGCATTGGAAATGATTTGAAATAAATCCTGTTATTATCTTATAACAAATATTTCCAACTTGCTATGAAATATTTGATGAAACTTATATCATAAAATTTTGTCAAATAAATAAGTATCAACATAAATCGTTATTTCTCTGATCAATTATATCTAATATTTATCACAAATTATTGAATCAATAAAATTGAAATTTCATATTTTCTGTCACTTCAAAAATTAGTTTTTTTTAATTGACACCGGCATAAATAAATTCCAAAATAAAACCTTTAATTTTAACACGTAATTTGTGAATTTCAATTTATCATTTTCTAACCAATGATTGCGATAATTATGGAATGTGGACTTGCACCGATCCTGTGTTTTGAGAATTTATTGAATTTCACTATTTTTGAAAAACGTATCGATTACTATGTAGAACAATTATAGATGATGTAAGAAAACACGTAGATATATATCAGCGAAACAATTCAAAACACAATAGAATGCACACATTAATATCACTGAACAATTCTAAATGTGTATATGTCGATTTTAATGATGTCATATCTATAATTAGATACAAATACAATATATCTACTCAATAACCAGCTCCATTGAACTCATTATGAATCACGTCAATAGTTATGCCAACTGCGATTATAATGGAAAAGAAAAGGATTTAAAAGTTGTTATTGTCGGTGATGGTGATGTGGGAAAGACCAGCATGTTGATATCATACACAACCCAAACTTTTCCATCGTCTTATGTTCCAACAGTTTTCGATAATTATGTTGTCACATTTGTTGTTGATGATATCCGTTATAATATGCTTCTCGTTGACACAGCTGGTCAAGAAGAATATCGATCAATAATCAATCTCGCTTTTCAAGATGTGGATGTTTTCATTATTTGCTTTTCTCTAATAAATAAGACTTCCATTATGAATGTCGAAACATATTGGAGTCCGATTGTCAATCAACAATGTCCAAAAGTACCAATTGTATTGGTCGGAACAAAATCAGATCTAGCAAAACAGTCATCCTCCAATACCGTCTCTCACACCGATGCAATAAAAGTAGCAAAGAAAATAGCGGCAGTGAAATATCTTGAATGTTCCGCATTGACACAAGAAGGTTTGAAACAGATCTTCGATTGTGCTATCACAACAGTTATTGAGGGGTGGAAACATCGGAAAAAAGTTCGTGGATGCTTGAATAAAATGTGTATCATTGTATAGCTCAATCGATTTGATTTATATTTTAATAGATTCAGCTTTTCAAAATTGTTTTATTTTCACAGAATTTAAGAATTATCGATTTTTAATAATTCTACATATATATATTTAATGTCATCTCTTAGCAATTAAATCGGATCAACTGTGGTTGACAGTCTAAATAAACCTCAACGAGTGACTGCAATCTAATAGCACAGTAAACAATAGCTAGCAGATATCTTCAATAATTACAATTTGAGTTTATTTGTGTCGGTATTCATTTAATCGGTATTTATTTTAATTTTACTTTCGCATCGATCACTTTGGCACCATATTTTGATAATACTTGTTTTGAAGTTATTAAATCGACTTTATAATTATATCAGTGAACACTGCTCTACATTTAGAATCGATTTTTATTAATGGTTTCAATGAATACAGATATGAAATGAAAATAGTTTTATTGCTGCCATTAGTTTGATGAATGTTCATGTTGAAAATATTTTTGAATTAATATGATAATGTTAACGCTAATTTATCCTTGTTCTAAAAGTGATAAGCGAATTTCTACACAATAATTTTATGAAGCAGTTTGAAACAGTACATTATTATATTCGCCTAAGTTTCATTTCAGTTTAATATTTTTCCAGCACATCAAATGATCAGTTTCAAATTGATTTTAAATGTTTTATCGAAGATATTTTAACTTAATTCTTCTGACGCGAACGCGTTTACACTCGGTAAAATGTATCTTTTTATTTTTAAGATAGAAAATAACACTAGACTTTAAAGAAGTCATTTTTAATTTAAGTCCTGTCAAAATTTAATTGTAAATCACAGTATTTTGATATTTAGCCTAATGTTTGGATTTAATATTTTTGAAATTTGTAGTTAGATAAGATACCAGTGGGCGTGCTTACCTCGAGGAACTTATATGTTTAATTAAAACCAAATTACATTTTTAAAATTTTATAAGCCATGATTTATGTTTTTTTTTCCAAAACTTACTTCATATTATTAGGATGCCATAATAAATAATAAATAATCTGCTTAACTTGTTACGTACATATTCGGGATATCTTTTTATTTAGCATTTTGTTGTTAAAGCTATTTCAGCATTTATTACTTAATAAATTAGTTTTTGATAATTAAGAAATTGGTTAATATGATATTACTAATAAAAATAGAAACCAATTTGGTTTTCGAAAAAAATTTGATCATAAAAACATTATTGTTTATATACAAATGATTAATAGTTTATTTAAACTTAAGATTTTTAAATTTTAAGGGTTCCCAACCTTATTTCAAAACAAATTAATTAATTCTGATTATCATCCGATACTCAGTATTCCATCAAATGACAACACAAAACTCCACTTTAAAAACCTCGTACCTTTATTCTAAGTGGATATAGTTTCACATATGTTGAATCTGAAGAGTTGATTGCTCCGATTTATTTATCACAGCTTCATTGAAAGAGTCAGATGAACCCAGAAAGCTGATATATGTTGAAAGAACTTAAGTGGACTCGTGTAATGAATTTCTTATCGATCCAGGTCATGTTACAAATCGAAAGATGTCTGGCGATAATAGAGAAACTTTTATACTTACAAATATAACATCATAGTCCAAGCTTTATGCGTGATCTAGCCAACTTTAAAGAAATTCCTCTGGTTTTAAACATACAATGGTTTCCTTCCTACAAAACCGTCCAAAAAGGTGATAAATAGGAAATTTAAGGAAATTAAAGTCACTTGCTTCGGATCTGGTTCTACATGTCTATTTATTTGAAAATTTATTACTAAATGAGAAATATTGTTGCCGTGCTTCGAATATTAATTTTTCAATCAATAATTATAATTGGAATGATTTTTAACAGTTAGCTCTTGTTTGCCAGTAATCCCATTGGTTAAAAATTATGTTTGCTAATTTTTACTAGAGCCCCTGTTCATCTTTGATGTACCACTTAAGCAATTAAATGTATTTGTCTTAATGCTAATAAATAATTTCAACAGTATTATTCGTACATACACAAAAGGATTTAGTAAAATATTTCTTCCTATTCATCAATATCAACCAATTGCACTCTTATATTCATCGGTACTTATATACTTTACAAGTCTGTCTTATCAGTTTCTGAGTATTGAAACAACAATAGTGAGGCATAACTTTGATAAATAGTTCAGGTTTTATTTATAAAATTATATCCAATAGGAAATTATCGTTCTATCCAATAAACTTGAAAGAAGCAGTGATTATTATTCAATTATCAAAAATGATAATGAAATATATTAATGAAGACTTCAATGATTCATTGGGATTTTTCTTATTCCGAATTATATTAGTAATTATCGGATTGATTGGTAATGTCATTCTTTTCAGTTTTTTACACAAGCAAAGAATTGGCTCTAAGAAAAGCAGTATTTTAGTCAGATTACAAACCGTGATCGATATTATCACTTTATTGAGTGTCATCAATGCAATGTTTACTCATCTTTCACGAATTGATTGGAATAATTACT
Source organism: Platydemus manokwari (assembly GCA_037951405.1). Classification (NCBI taxonomy): domain Eukaryota; kingdom Metazoa; phylum Platyhelminthes; order Tricladida; family Geoplanidae; genus Platydemus; species Platydemus manokwari. The sequence continues at coordinate 4,805 of JBBMOY010524442.1, read as the reverse complement.
ATGCATACCAAATTTATTGTCGAATATTCCATACTAATTATTTTTTTTGGTTTTCTATTGTTTTCAGTGGCTATATTCTTTTACTTACTGCAATTGATAGATTCATTGTGGTGGTATTTCCGTTCAAATATCGCGATATCAAACTAAATACTTATCGAGTGGGTATTGTAATTGTATTTATTATATCGGTTTTGGTGGCAATGCCAACATTCTGGGAAACATCGGTGGTATTGAAAAATAATACGGTCTTTAATCAAGATGAGCCTGGTTATTTGTGTCAATTTCAATGGGAGATGAAGGCATTTTCAAATTTCTGGAAAGCATATTCGTATTTGTGGTTAACATTTAGTTATTTTCTACCGGCTCTCATCATGATATGCCTATATATTAAGATAATATTTAGTCTAAACTCAAGGGATATCGCATCAAATGATAATACTGATGCAATCAAAAAGAATATCTCAGTCAAATTCACCATTTCATCAATAATTATTTTCGCATTTTATATCGTAACGTACAGTATAGATTCGATTGTTTATATTTTAAACATGATGGAGAAATTAAATTTCGAAAATGCAACCAGATATTATTATTATTGTAATTTTTCGTTAGGCTTCAATGCTATGGTGAATCCATTTGTATATATAATTATGATTAAAAAATTCAAAAATTATGTTTTGAAGATTTTTAAACCTGAAAACCATCAACTAAAAAATCAATTTTCAATCTCCGATATTACTTTTTCAAAAGCACATTGAGAGAAATGTCAATGGTAAATTGAAGTTATTCGAAAACATCGTGATAGGAACTTTAAGCATTACCATTTAAATATTTGTTGTGCTCATTTCTATAGTTCATGACTGATAAATATAAATTACGTTACAACTTCTTATTCTACTAACATTCCAAAATGAAAATTATTTTCATTTATAATATGAATTGATTTTCATTGATCTGTAAATAATTCTAATTATCTATTGACAATTACTGCTGTAAAAAATTATTGTCAAGATTTAAACGATAAATGTTCCCGAATAAAGAAGAATGAAACACTTTCATATTTGATGATAAAAAAAAATCTCATTGTATTGTATTTTCAATTCTGTATCAGTTAACAATACGTTTGATTGTTTTTAATTATAATTTTATGATAAAAAATGAATAAATCTTCGTAATTTTCTTAAGTTTTTGATTCGACGATAAAATGAACAATGATAGATTTTTATTTATTAGTTCGACCATCTACTGTTGACATTTGGTTGACAATTTTTATACTAGTTTTGGATTTAGCCAAAGTTCAGCGTAAGAAGCACTTTAAAGTTTACATTTGTATTATCCAATCTGGAGCAAGAGTTGTTCATAAAATCTTAACAATGTATTTTATTAAATATTTTATCCAAAACTTTTGCGTGACTAGGCTTAAATTAATTTATAATTTTTAATTGATTTGAATTAGATTTTAGTGACAACGTTTATGCAGTCATTGCATCCAGAACAACGAACTTATTGCTAAATAAAGACACAAATGACCAAAAATCAATCGACAGTTATTTAGAGAAAGCTTTGATATTACCAACAATCACAATCAATTAAATAACCATTAAACCGAAAACGATGATGTTCCATAGCTAAAGGAGAGAATCAAAAGAAATTAAAGACGAGATATTAAGCAGAGCCGCGTTTCAGGCAGAAGTCAGTTGGTTAACCAGTGAAAAGCTCTTAGGGGCAAAAATTGTGTTTTGAAATAATTTTTTATATCTCCTCAATCTATATATACAATATTGTTACACTGATCGATTTGTTTCCCATGAGTGAGTTCGGAATGTCCCTTGAAATTTATCAGTATTGAAAACTATAAAAAATCCAGCATAAAACTTTCAATAAAAATATATTCGAACGATGTGCAACATCGGTAAATTGATTTAGTTCAGTTTCTTTCAATGAAATTAGTTTCATTCGTGGCGCCATATTTACTCAATATAATTAAATTCAATTCACTAAAAACTGGATCGAAAGCAGCTTGTAAAGCCTACTTTCTACAACACAAATAATTTTAAAAATAAATTAAATTCAAGCGAAGTTTGACCTAGAAATCATCTCCGAAAATCTTCAAGTGTTTCGTCAAATAAAGTTGTTCACAAAAATCGTCGTGTATTTAGGTAACTTTTTGTTGTCCAATGATTTATCAATTTTTCAATCAGTAGTTATCCACAGATTTGTTAATAAATAAAAATAATCCAAAAGATTGTCCATCATTTAATAAATAAAAGTTATTTTCGTCAAACTGACTTTTCTCTTACTCGAAAAGATAGCTAGGTTTTAAAGAGTATTTTCGATTTTATATTTATGTTGGGTCTAATGATGCTGAAAGCAACAATACTAGTTAATTTGTTTATCTGACTTCAAAAGGCAATAAGTTGATCACTAAATTATATTCGATATAACACTGTGCAAAATACAATCCATATGCAATGATCAAGCCTGTAAATAAGATTCTGTCAATTAAACAAAAGCGGAACGAGTATGTGCACAATCATGAAAATATCAACGGAGAATCTGCTTGTGGTCTTACTACAACGCTCGTAAATTCTTTTACAATACAATAAAAGATTCCTGGTATGCACGATAACTGTCATAAATACTATATACCATTTAATACTACTTGTATTCGTAAAAGATTTTTCGAATACATAACCTTTTTAAAGACAATAAGAATAAAATTTACTTAACTTTCAATAAGTCATTTCTGGTTTATTTTTCCTTTAATGACAATCTTCATTTGACTGCTCGCACAACAATGCTGCAATTCTGCATACATTGGTTTGACATTAATAAAATGTCAAGTCAATATTTACCTTGGTAAACTGTTGACCAAAACTACATTTCAATTCAAATAAACAAATTTATGTTTTTAATTAATTTATTTTATTTTTTATTTTTACTACTATTTCATTTCATTATTTATATTTAGAAATTATCTCATTTTATTATTTTTTATTTATTTATTTTCACTTATTAATTTTAAAACTAGCTCTTACTAACTTATTTTGTTAAAAATCTTGTATAAATTCATTTTTATTTATATTTTTATTTGTTGGGTCTTCATTTATAATCACGAAAACATCTTTGGGAAATCATCCTATTGGAAATTTCCAAGTATATCATATTGATTTGTTACACCCAAGCGTGGAGCTGTTTGTTTGTATTTTTTATTAAGTTATTATCATTATTATTGTTTAGGGAACGCGGTTTTGGATTTTTTAAATTTCGGGTGAGTACAATTTGTTTTTTAAATCTATAAATCCCCGTAAAATCAATAAATAAAATATTCATATTGGTTTTCAGTTATTAACTCAACGAATTTTCAATGATAATGATATTTTTCTTGAATTTGTTCTACCTATACTTCCAAAGACATAATTGTGAAAAAATGGATGTAATCATGCACGTCATGTACTACTTATAAAACAGTTTTACTAATCGCCTTAGCTGTACATTAGGAAAAAAGAAGTAACAGTTAATGTTTCTCAAACAACCTTAGTATCAAATACAATTGATAATAACTGTCTTTCGCATTAACTTATCTTATTTTTAAATTAATCTCACGAACATGATCAAATATGTACTATTAACCGGGTTTTTTGTAAATTTAATTGTAATATGTGCTAAGGTTAATTCACTACACTTCTGATTAAATATAAAGGTAATACAGTACTTGTGATTGATAAAGTGAATACTGGTATAATAAAAATTATTTAATACCAATGAAAACATTTCAACAATAAAAGTAATAAAATAATTATTCGTAAATTGTACAGTGTGTCAAGTATCCACTGGAAGGATATGGAGACCAAGTGGAGAAAAACGAATTATTTACTTAAAAATAAGATAAGTCCAATGATTGGTGATAACGGAAAAAATAATAAATTGCTATTAATTACGATGATTCTTAAAAGTTCATGAAATTTAATTCCAAGGTTTCAATCTCTCACAATTACTTAGTGATTCTTGTATTGATCATTGTAGAATAATTCCAAGTTTAGTCTGTGAGGAAGCTTTTGTTTTAAAAGTTGTTCTGCGTTATTTTTGATTTAATTATTTTTAAAGGTCCACTCACATGTCAATGTCGTCTTATATTTCTCAAATTGAATGAGTCAATAGAAAGAAAAGTAGGAATATTGATTGATAGATAGGTAGATGAGTATATATAACTAAAAATAGCAATCCATCGTTAAAATCTTTGACTTTATGCGCATTTCTTGTTATCACTGCACCATTTTCACCAATAAATTCTTTCGTGATTCATTCTAATCACTTTATGTAAGCCTTCACATATTTCTTGATATTTTTCAGTATTTCGTTCTTTAGTTATACTGCATCATCAATATTGCATTTGCGTTTATTTATTTTATCAATGGGCTCGCCTGCTTGTAGGATTTTTGGTTTTTCATGCGTTTCGATTTTTGGCACATTTCTCATTTATTGGTAACCTTTTTTCTTTATTATATATTTCATGTCAAAATGATTTTTCATACATCTTATAACTTTCTCAGTTCTTGAGTGAAAGAACACATGAGCATATTCAAACATTTTCCTTCATTTGATAAATGGTATCCAAATTTTATTATGTTTTGTATTTATTTTAAGTTATTGGCGATTTGTTAATTATTTAATTAATTATTTTGGCTGATCGTTATCCATGTCTTTAACAGTCTATAGAGTCCGTTTGACCCTCAAATAGTAATTAGACCTTAGTTTAATGTTCTTTTTTCGCCTCGAAGTTCTCAACTTATAGGGAGAAGAAA
>JBBMOY010523331.1:0-11687 GCA_037951405.1 Platydemus manokwari | reverse complement strand
ATGACTTCTGCCCTATGTGCTAACTTCAGCACTGAAGAAAAATGAATGAATAAATGAAAAAGAATAAGTCGATTGTCTTGACAAGAGTAAATATTTCATGTTCGAAAGTATTTCCAAACAAATGTATGAAATCTAACAAGTTCTTTGATCAAACCTTACCTCGATAGACAACACAAACCTAACGCATCGACATATGTCTTGTGAATCCTCAACATATGCCTACTCATTGTGTGTGGTTTTGTATTTGTAAAGAAAACAAATTGTTTATGCCTTTCAGCTTTGTGCAACCCGTCCTGTCAAAACAACGGAACATGCATCTCACCTGCCACCTGCGCATGCCCGGTCGGTTTCCATGGCAACTTCTGCGAAAAAGGTACACCATTTTCCCACAGTGCACCTGCATGTGAGTGTAACCTAACCATCTTATTTGTTTCGTTTGTGACGTAACTCTCTATTCTCAAAGAGACCGGCACTCCATTTGTACGCTACACTCGTCTCTTCTCATACAGCATGATAATAATAGCTGTTAGTAGTAAGAGGCGCTATGATGAACATACATGCTTATGCAGTCAATGCAGTCGATGCAGTCACTATATAAAATACTGACTGCACCATAGAAAAAGCACATTTAGTCGATGCAGTCGATGCAGTCGATGCAGTCGATGCAGTAGTGTCGATGCAGTCAAAGATAAGGGGATTCCGTTGATCCCATCGACCCCGTCGATCCTGTCGATCCCGTCGACGTAGTCAGGGACGGTAAGACCATGACCCAGCCTGAAATGGGTACTTTATTAAATAACGTTACTCGGGGGCTCATTACGCGCGATGGACCCGAGATGGAAGCATCCTTTTACGGCCCTTATCGCAGGTCCTACGGGGTGCGGGAAAACGGTATTTGTTCGGCGGTTTCTCCAACATCTTCATCAAATGGTCAACCCCACCCCTGATGAGATTATATGGTGTTACGGAGAATGGCAACCAATGTACCAATCGCTAAAAGGCGTTACTTTTGTCGAAGGTTTACCCGATATTTCAGCGTGGGAGGGTAATAAGAAGAGACTGATCGTGATTGACGATCTGATGGCTGAGACCGATGAACGAGTGACCAGTTTGTTTACTAAAGGTAGTCACCACCGCAACTTGAGCGTCGTCTACATAGTTCAAAATCTCTTTGGTAAGAACAAAGAACAGAGAACTATAAGCCTAAATAGTCACTATATCGTATTGTTTAAAAATCCAAGAGACGGATCACAAATTACGAATTTGGCGAAGCAAATGTATCCGGGTAAAACATTATACGTTCAAGAAAGTTTTAAGGACGCGACATCTGCTCCTCATGGTTATTTGCTCGTGGACCTCAGACAAGAAACACCTGATAATCTGAGACTGCGAAGTAAGATATTTCCTGACGAGACTCAGATCGTATACGTACCTAAATAATGGCCGAGTCGATTAAACGTAACGGGGAAATGTTGCATTTCTTGGGCACCGCCAAACCGGCCGGAGTAAAAGCCGTGATAAAAACCGCATCTCCAGACCTAATTCGAACCCTTTGCGAGTGTTGTCACAACATTTTAAAAGGAAATGTTCCCCTCACCGCGTGTCAGAAGCGGAAGATTCGTCGTTACAAAAACAACATCAGGGAGCTCGCTAGAAAGAAAGTGTCGCTGAAAAGACGAAAGCAAATTTTACAGCAAGGTGGATTCATAGGCGCTCTTTTGGGTCCCATACTAAACGTGGTCAAAAGTGTTTTTGGATTCTGAGGCATGGCAAAGAAAATGGTTTTGATAGATCCCCGGTTGTTAGAAAAATCCTATACACCTCCAGATGCCATAAGAGATAGTATGAGTGAACTTGACGATAAGATGCATCGAATCTTGGACAGTGACGAAATGTCAATGGGTGACAGACTCAGTCTATATAATCGAACCCTTCAACGTTACATGAAACGTTTAGAGCAGTACCGTCAGAAACCTTTAGGTTTGGTGGATATCAAACAACCACCGACTCCACCTCCCATTGTTAAAGAGAAGGTAAACGAAAAAACTTTTCAGTCTGAACCCATCACTCCCCAACCACCACCCGATATAGCATCACCGTCTCCAAAACAACGGTACAAACTCAGAACCAAAAGAAAAAGTAAAATTCCTACACCAAAATGGGAAAAATGGCCGACAAAGAAAAGATGAGACGTGCTTATTTTGATCCTAGTTTTCCTGGAGCGTTTGGAGGTGTGGCGGGATTACAACGTGGTACAGAGTTGAATCGAGAAAAGGTGAAAGAATGGTTGAGTCAACAAGATACATATACGCTCCACAAACCGATTCGTAGAAAATTTAAGAGACGAACCACCATTACTGGTGGTATTAATCATCAGTTTCAGGCAGATTTGATAGACATGAGAGCTTTGCGAAAATACAATAACGGATATGGGTACTTGGTGACGTGCATTGACGTGTTTAGCAAGTTTGCTTGGGCCGTTCCCATAAAGTCAAAAACGGGGACGGCGCTTGTGGAGGTGATGAGAGACATTTTTAAACAGAGGAGACCCATCAACTTCCAAACGGACAAAGGGAGTGAATTTGTCAACAGACGATTTCTCAAATTTCTCAAGGATGAAGGCGTTCATTTCTTTACAACTGAGAACGAGGATGTTAAAGCTTCAATTGTCGAAAGATTCAACCGTACGCTAAAAGAGAAAATGTGGCGTTATTTTACCAAGACAAACAAGTTAAAATATACCAATGTGGTAAATCGTCTTGTCCACAATTACAATTATTCATATCACAGATCAATAAAAATGGCCCCAGTTCAAGTCAACGAGAATAATCAAGCGGCGGTGTGGAATACGTTGTATGCGACGCTGAATCATTCATTGCCAAATATTTCGTTTCAAGATGGAGATCGTGTCCGTGTCACTCAAACACGTAAAATGTTCAAAAAGGGTTACATGTCGGGATGGACAGAAGAACTATTTACAATCAGCCGTGTCAAGTATACGACTCCTGTTACATATGTATTGAAAGATGACTCTGGTGAAGAGTTGAAAGGATCGTTTTATGAACAAGAGTTACAAAAAGTGGGAAGCAAACAAAACTACAGAGTCGAGCGTATCTTAGATGAACGACGTGGTGTAAATGGAAAAGAGTATTTAGTCAAATGGTACGGTTACACACCAGCATTCAACAGTTGGGTGTCGAACGTGACGCGTTATAAAGATTGATGGAGGAAGTGGTTGAGACTACAATTTTGAGACGCGAAGAAGAAGTAGACGAAGAAGAAGCGGAAAATCATGAAATCACAAGTTCCCTTTGGCCTTTTTTCGGTAAACTTTTGCCTCGCATGGAAATTGTGTTTATTTGCCAGATGATCGCTATATATGCTGTCATCGCCGTGTCATTATTCAATCTGACTCGTGGCAACGACGACGATAAACTGTGGATTGCTTTGCTCAGCAGTTGTCTAGGTTATATGTTACCTAACCCCAAAGTCGAACCACGCAGTTGAAAATGAGTTTCTACGTCACGCTCCCGAGCAATTCGTCCCCCGGTATATATCCAAACAACAACCCGGGTCATTTTTTCGTCAAGCTACCTCAAACTTTGGAACTGAGTTCTCAATACGAAGTAGGTTTAGCAGAAATTCAGTTTCCAAACAGCTATTTCAATGTACTAGAAGACGATGTGTGGATACAGTATACTCAACAAGACACCAAAGACAATTTTACAGTTACTTTACCACCGGGTCTCTACAAATCACCAGATATACTAATAGACAAGCTGAATCGTCTTATCGTCGGTACGGATGTTGGTAAAAGGGTTCAGATGAGGATTCATTTAAATAATAATAAGGTTCTCTTCAAACTATTTGAAAAAGGTGTAGAAGTTAAGCTTAGCGCGAGGTTGAAAGAAATGTTCAAGCTCAAGGGGGATCGCCTGAGTGAGGCAGCACCTGTATTGGAAGGAGAAAATGAATTACAACTGACTGGCGATCTCAATAATGTGTACGTCTATTGCGATATCTTAGAGTCGAGACCGGTCGGAGATGTGTTGGTACCACTATTGCGAACAGTCCCTGTTTTGACGAGAAGTTCAGTGTTTAGAATTTACGATAAACCTCATTACATACCATTGAGTCGATTTTCATTTGATACAATTGAAATCCTCTTAAGCACAGAGACGGGTCAAAATATTCCATTCGACAGTGGAGCCTCGGTGGTGACGTTACACTTTCGCTCAAAAAGAAGAGTTGATCTCGAGTAAACATGGTGAGACACGTCCAACTAAAGCGAAACCCCAAACTTTATGAAGAGTTTTACTGCAATCAGGCCGGCCACGGAATTCCTGTATTTGTAGGTGGACGAAGTCAAAAAGGACATGGACTGGGTAGTTTCTTTGGTGGTTTAGGTAGAATGGTACTGCCGTGGTTAAAAACAGGAGGCAAAGCACTTCTTAGAGAAGGACTTGGCACAGGACTTCAAGTAGCACAAGACGCGTTAGCTGGTAGAAACGTGGGAGAATCTTTCAAAGAACACGCGAAAGGAGCTGGTCAGCGGCTGTTACATGGAGCGGCAAGTCATCTAGCAGGCAACCAATCAGGAAGCGGTTTTAGAAAAAGAAAACAGTTGGTTGCGCCACCAGGCGAGCCTTTTAGAAAAAGCATAAAACGCAAGAACACCAAGATTCGGTCTCATTCTCACAAAAAGAAGAAGACTGCAAAGTATTCCGATATTTTTGGATAATGGCTTTAATTCACCCCAACTCATGCGAATGCTTGCATTCGGGTTTGGACTTGTTTAGCGTGCCACCGACTCAGACTGCTGTAGAGGAAGGTCAGTTTATCGAGATACATCCTTTGGCCGCCTTAGCACCAGGGGCACCTATAGAATTTTTCATTTCTGGAAATGGTGAAGAGTATCTGGATTTATTTAATACATTTCTCCACGTGAGAGCAAAAGTCACCTCCTCCAATGGTGACCAAATACTTCCTGATTTAGACGTAGCACCAGTCAACTATTATCTCCATAGTTTATTTTCTCAAGTAGATGTTTCTTTGAATGATACATTAATCACACCGAGCGAGAATACCTATCCATACAGATCTTACATAGAAGCCACTCTGAATTATGGGAGGGAAGCCAAGACATCTCATATGACAGCTGCTCTCTTTTATAAAGACACTCCCGGACATCTAGATGCTACACAGGGTGATGATAACAACGGACTAAAAATACGTCGAAGTTTAACAGCTAGCTCGAAAGAGCTGGATATGATGGGTCGTTTACATTCTGATATCTTTGCTCAAGACCGCTACCTCTTAAATGGTGTAGATGTTAAAGTAAAACTAGTTCCTTCGAAAGATACATTCAATCTTATGGCTAATGATTGGATGGCTGGGTTCAAGTCTGTCATCACACATGCAACCTTGGTCGTTAGAAAAGCTAAACTGAATCCAGCCATATCTCTAGCACACGAGAAGGCCCTTTTGAGAGGAAATGCCAAGTATCCTTTGAAACGAGTAACACTGAAAACATTCTCTATTCCAAAAGGTATGTTCTCACACACTCAAGATAATCTATTTCTCAGTCAAACTCCCACTCGAGTAGTTATTGGATTGGTTTCTTCGAATGCGTTTAATGGTTACTACACACTTAACCCATTCGACTTTCAAAACTTTAATATGTCGTACTTGAACGTCAGTGTAGATGGAAGAACAGTCAGTGGAAAACCTCTGACGTTGGATTATGCACACAATCACTACGCGCGAGCATATTTTGGAACAAGTCTCACCCTGGGTCTTATTGGCAAAGATGTTGGAAATGATCTCGCCTATGCACACTTCATGAATGGTTACGCCTTCTATGCTTTTGACCTCAGCCCCAGTCTGTTGGATGGAGACCAGTTTGAAATGGCAAAGTCTGGCCCAGTTTCAATTGAACTTAAATTCACTAGCGGTACACCAGAACCGTTACAAGTCGTCGTGTATGCCGAACTGGACTCGATACTAGAAATCTCCAAGACCCGTCAAGTGTTGACAGATTATTCAGCATGAACACAGCAGACATTCGTAGACTTTTGATAGCAGATAGTGTTGTTCGTCGTGTAGGTCTCATTCGGGTTTTACCCAGAGACCGTTTACCTCTGTACATTAACCCAATGAAAACAGCCATCTTTGTGGTAAACACTGATCCAAGTCACCTACCTGGGAGCCACTGGGTTGGTTTATTTTATAACGGGGCTGGTAAGTTTGACTATTTCGACTCATTTGGCCAACCACCTAGACACACAGACATTGAAGACTTTATACAAAGAAACTCCAACAGACCATACGTTTACAATTCTAGGCATTTACAAGATGTCGCCAGTAACGCTTGCGGGCTCTACGTCATTTATTTCATCATGCTCAAGTGCCGTGGTGGGAGTATGCGTCGCGTGTTGTATCCGTTTTCAGCTGGAGCCAACCAATGGCGAAACGACAGAGTCGTTTATAACCTAGTCAGAAAGAGACTAGAGTTACAGGCCACACCCTTTGACCTGCATCATTTTTTAAACCCAACCAGGTCGTCGACCTCTTCCCTGGTGTATATAAACTAAGGAAGACCGATAGTTTGTCATTACAGCTACTGTCAACACCTAGAGAGATGTCTGCCCAGAAACAAACAACCCCAATAGCTACAAACAGCATTTACATGACCAGACAGGGAGAGCTTGTTAAACCTTTGGACACTGGTGTGAAAGGCGTTTCCGTTTCAGCTTACAACGGAACAGTTAGCATTCACCTTCGTCGTTATTTTGGTGAGTCTGATAAAAAGTTTCCCACACGTTATGGGATTACTCTTACCAGACAAGAATACAAAGATTTGACAGACATGCGAGATGATGTACTGGCAGAGTATGATCGAGTTCAAGCCTTGTGTCAGAAACCTCCCACAGCTACAACTTTAATCAATAAAGCAACCAACTCAGCATCTACATCCAGTTCACCAAGTGTTCAGAACAATACTTTAACAAAATGGCCGACTACAGAATCTCTCAACTGGGACTATTCATATTTCATGAATGATGTGGTTCCAGATACACCAATCTATGAAACAGACACAATTAGTGATACACAACTATTACCAGAAGAACAAAACATTCAGACTATAGCACCGACACTAAAGAGGAAATACATCAGAAAGCTAAAAAATCTTCCATTTTAGAAATGTGTACTTTGACAATATTGTGAATTCAGAGGATATGACTCTTATATATTTTAAATATTATTATTTCAACAGGTCAAAGAATGTGAACAAACAATCCATTTTTGTGTCAATAAATAATGTGATTAAAAACCACTGCAGTTTTAACTTAGTTATTTGAGTTTTGCGTTCAGTATGAGATGTTTATTTGTAGACGTTAAAGTTGTTGTTGGTTTTGTTCATATATATTTGTTCAAATATATTTCTTGTTGTTCTTCATATTGTGTTGTTCTTCAAATTATGTAGTTGTTGTTCTTCAAATTGTGTAGTTGTTGTTCTTCAAATTGTGTAGTTGTTGTTGTTGCTCTTCTTTTCTTGCGTGTTTATAGTCCTTGCATAATGTTACATTTTTTCTTTTTTCTTTTCACAAGCCATAGTATTTGTACAACATTGAAACACACACACAAACAGACAGACACAAAGACATATACAGTAATAAAACACGAGTCAGCATTTCAAATCAGTTTATTGCTATACAAAAAAAAACGGGCTTCTCGAAATTTTTATTCAGATGAAGTTTCAAACAACAAAATATCACATCAACCGGGTCAAACAAACAAACAAAGTAAGCCAAGGTAAAAAAATAATATTATTAGACAAAATCATGGAAGTAATTAATGAAATATTTATATATCAACAAAACAAGTAATAGAAAATGTGTAAAGACAAACAAAATTAGATGTTAAGTGGTGAAGTTGTAACGCCATCTGGGTCCACTATTCTCTTGATATAAAAATAAGAAAGAGAATTTCTGTGCTGTTGGTACGTGTATAATGACATGCCCTGTGGTTTGATCCCTGAATTTTTCCCACCTTGGTTCTTTTGTGTTTCTAGTACTTCTAAAAAATTACTCCTTTCTAAGTTATTGTGTGTTTTACTGAGTCCCTTAGTGGATGTTTTGTTGTATGCCCCTGTGCAATGATATGTCTTACTACATAAACTAACCATACCCTCACCCTCATATTCGAGTTTAAATAGCCCAGGAGTTCTTTTATGGTATAATTTTTTCCCCTCACATACACTACAAGCTACCACCTCACCCCTTTTGAACGCATCTTTGTGGGCCACGCAGACTTCAGCAGGAAACCACCTATCATACTCTACATAAAAAGACTCTAATTTCTCTGGACGAATTGCATCTATTAGATTGGGTGTACTTAACGCCATATACAAACTATCCGTATCCATCTCACACAACTGAAAATCTGATCTATCTATGTATACGTCAATGAAATCATAGTAAAACTCTAACATTCTTAACTTGGCATATTGATAAACAAAAAAACCTATTTGGAGAGGGAGATCCCATTCTATCTTTTCGCGCAACAATTCTACCTCGTAAAGATCAGCCCCTTCTACTGGTGTCATCTTTTTAAATCTACAACTATTTACAAGGGCGGAAGCATCTTTCTTATTTTCATACAATATCTCAGTATGTTTAGCTTTATTAGTTAGAGTCTTCCCATAAGCCGCGTTACCTAACAACTTCATTGTTTCACCCGTTATCATACATGAGGGATCACGATCACCCCTACGTCTAGCATTCGAAACGGTTTTCCCAAACTCTTTAAAACACGCGGTTGGTTGGTATTCTATTACCTGGTAAATATTTGTGACTACAAGACCCTTTTTCAAATACCACTTTAACAATGGTGTGGCCAACATAATTTTTTCCCCAATATAACTTCCTATCAGTGTCCTTCTCTTTGTTGATAATAACTTATTTTTAACGGCGTACTCTTTCATAAACTCACCTATATCTTCCCGGCCCACCTCTATGTTTTTAAAGATTGGAGTCATCTCAGAGAAATGAGATTTTAAATGGTCAGGGACGTGGATATCGCACTCAACGAGACCGAATAAGGTCTCATCTTCAACAGAGTCCAAAATCTGTTGTTCAGTTATTGGATATTTTTTACTGTTTGTGTAGGATGGTTTATGACGTGGGAGTGATGCTGATAAAAAGTCTGAAATTGCTTTGTTGGACTTTTTCAATACTTTCCATTCACACTCCCACATTTCTACAACGTTGACTCGTACTAATTCAGTCAAATATTTGTAGATAAACCTAGTATTTTTGTACAACTCTTTCATGTCTTTTTTGCTGATTGGATTTACATCATGACCAGCAGTGAGTTTACAATTGGGGTGTCCGTGAAATAAACACCCATGGAACTGATAAGCAGTTCGTGTTTTGTGATCCCACCCATCAACTGGAATCCTCCTAGAACCCAACCGCATTTCCTGACCATTGAACTGAGTTTTCAACTGGATATTATTTTTGTGAGCTATCCAAGTTAAATACTCCCGACACTGAACTTTAAAACATTTAAATTTATGGATCTTAAACCCATTCTCTTTACGTCTCGTGGTGGGATAGTCACTGGGCATTTTCTGCATAATCGCCCACAAGTAAAGAGCGTTCGCGTCGTACCCCTTGAGACTTTGCATAGGTTTATTTCCCCTTATACGCGTTTCCCCCATTTGGTGATTTCTATGAAATATTATAGAGGGGCCCCCGACTATATTATTCCTCAACGCTGTGTGGATATGGGTGTCGGTGTTCGAAAAGAGCCAAAATGATACATCTTTTGGGAGTGTTTTAAATAGATACTTTAGTGTTACCCCAGGCACTGAAATAGCATCTTTGAACATATCCACCCCCAATTTTGCATAAAAGCAAACTTGCTTTTCCAAAGCTAGGAGGAATGGAGTTACGTCTTTATTATTGTATAGTTCTAAAAAGTCTTTGAGTGTGGTCATATTGTTATCAACCCAAAGCTTTTGGCACTGCTTGTACTCATCCTCTGTGATGTTACAATTTTTCAGCTCTGAATAAAAAGCTGAATGGGGTGGCAGTGCTCTATCGTTCAACTTATCAAGGTCTGTTATATATTCATAACAAAACACACCTTTAGCCTCTTCAATTTTGAATGAAGCTAAATATTTACTATAACTTACGCCTGGGGCCAAATAATTGGAAATGTCAAGGAATTTAAGTTGGTAGGTGGAGATACACATATAGTTATTGTTTTGTTTTACCATAAATTTAAAAAGATCTTGTTTAGGGATTGGGTTTAAATTAAGTTTATTCTTCCCCAATGCCGCCTCTACTTTAGCCAAGAATTTTAAGCGTTTTAAACGTGCTGCTCTTTTAACTTCAAAATTTTTTATTAAATAGGGCTTTATTAAATTGATGTCGTATTTCCCAGAGTTAAAACCTATCACCGGGAGCTGTGCTAAGTATTCATCTAATTTTTCTGTCAAAACATCTTGGACCTTTATACGTTTTTTCCCATCATCTATTTCTTCTGGCAAGGCGTTAATTTCACTGTACACCCAACTAAATCTCTCTTTTAAGACTGAAAAGGCTTTGGTAGAAATTTTTAACAAATACTTTACCATGCTATCTACTAGTATCTGGGGATCCCCTTGGTTTACAAAAAATTTGGGAGGCTCTAAACCGGGAACGTTGGAGGCAATAGAACAACTCAGAGGAATATGTCTACTTTTAAAGACGGTGTTACCAGATTTACATGTCGGTAAATCCGAATGCTGAAAATAACATTCATAGTCCCATGTCGCCCTGAAAGGGTAAACATACGATGTATCGACATCAATGCCGTGAGAGGCAAGTTTTTCCCAAATAGTTTCTGGTGGGTTGTAAACACCACCTTTGTAAACCGAACGGGGCGTATCTCCACTACACGTTTTAAGGTGTCTTTCCAGCTGGCATAATTTTTTCCATAGCTTGCCACATTTGCCGCATGAAAAGCTACGGGTGACCTTATCAATGTCATTGATATACATGAAATGGTTTTCATATATCAAGACTTGCATTTTGTCTGTGTAAACAGTTTCACCTCGTATGCATGGTCTGAGCGCTTTGTCTTGCATTTCAAATACATCAATAGTTGTATTGAAACATTCCTCCAACATTGGGATTTGGGACAATTCTATTCCTGTAAATGGTTTTGGGAGGGGCTTTTTATTAAAACTCTCCCACTGCTTAAAAAGTTTGTTTGTTGGAATACTCAGGTGTTTAATACCGGCACCCTTAAAAAGCGCCAGACATCTGAAAAAACATAAATTATCTCTATATGGCCTATTGCTTATTCTATCATTTTGGAGTGTGAATAGCCCTTTGGCTTTTACTAGATGTTCAGGTATTTCATCCAACAGACAACCTATAGGGTGTTCGAAAATTGGATAAATATAAATACTGGTTGATGGTAAAGCTTCTGGTGTGTATGAGGAATCGGGTCTATTATAATTAATGTAATTGCAAAAATCGCTATCGGACAACCGATCTACAAAACTATCAAAATCATCTTTATTGTTTACTAGTATGGGAGTATTGAATATTGCCATGTTATTGGCGCTTGCATAATAGAATCTAAGATCACCCGAAATCTTATCTCTCAAAACAAAATGGTGACTAACGTTT
>JBBMOY010522220.1:0-11690 GCA_037951405.1 Platydemus manokwari | reverse complement strand
TGTGGTTATGAATATTAGTTAACTGCACAAATTATTATTAGTTTTGATAAGACTAATTGATAAGTATTTTGCTCAAGTATAATTTAGTGTATAATCGCATGAAAAATAAGCTAGTTAAATCGATAATCCTGGATGTATAATATAATAATTTAATTTATTATGAGATTAGTTTTTGAATTTTTCTAATCTAACCAGTGAAGTTTGATATTACATTAGAAAAAATCTACTGATATAATGATGAAAATTAAATTTGTGAAGGCTGATATTTCAAATTAAATGAAGCAATTCATTTTTCGAAATATAATAATAAACGTTTTCCATTCAATGAAAATAGGTTTAAAGCAAATGTTTCTATTCTAATATTCCTCACAAGTGCAGCTTATATTACTATGTAGGAACATTTTTCACCTTGTAATCCTGTTTCATCATTCTCAATGCTGTGTACTTTCCTAATTTGACGTTACCGATTGTTAACAATGTTTATTTTATAATATAATTTAGTTTTTTTGCATAATTATTGCCAGGATGTGTTAAAAGTTTTTCAAAAACAAACTATCATTTATAACCTTTCTTATTGTAAAATTATCTCGTTGGGCTAAATTATGAATTCATACAATTTTTGCTCCGTACTAAAACTTAGTTCATAATTTATTCAGGTGTCTAATTTTCATTATGAAATGCGTGTGACTTGAAAATGCTCTTTACTGTCTATTCATTTTGTCTTAATATTGACAATTAACCAAACTGCTTGTGTCCTTTGATGGTGAATGGTCTAGGTTAAAATGTATTTTGTCGAATATTATGAACACTGCTTATGTCATTCAGTTATTCCTTCTATTAAGTTAACTTTGAAAAATTAAAATTGTGATGATAAATGGTATCTAGTTTATTATTATTGAATAATTTTTGCTGAGTATTATCATATAATATTATAATATAATACCATTTTTATTAAATTATAGATTTGATTTTAAGTGTTTATTCTATTTTTATTAAATTTATTGTTTTATTTAATTATTTATTTTGTAATTTTTTCACTTAATTTCTATTGTTATAATTAATTTACAATTGTTAGAACGTTTCGACGAGGAAGAGATTTAAATTAATTCAATTATTGTAATTATCGAATCTTAGGGTTATTTTATTAGATCCTGATTAACTATCAAGGATATTTACAGTTCTATATATAACTGACTATCTCATTATTTTACAAATGTACATATCTGATTATTTTAGCTTGAAATTTATAAATTTGGAACTTAAATTATGGTTATAACGCAATTTTAATTTCTTGGATTTAATCTTTTTAGTATCTAAATTATATTTGCGACAAATTAGCTCGTTGGACTCAACAAATAAGTGAAGCTATAATATAATGGATTATTGTTCAAAAATAACTTTAAACATTACTTTCACATTTTGTAGAATTTCTCAATATCGATCGATTGTTAATTAGTTAACTATAACTAAATAGCTCTGAGTTCCTGCGCTATTTTTATCCGGTTGCCTTGAGTCATAATGAACAAATAACTGGTATTAGTGTTACCATTGCTTTTAAAATAATATCCACAAAAAATATATGTTTATAATAAGATAATGCACCTTAATTCTAGCACTAAAATTCTTTCTTGGTGTACCAGTATATCCAGCCCTGCTGCCTCTTGGTACACAAGTAAAGCAATAAAATACATTCAAAAAATATATTCAATTGAATTGAACAATATTCAATACATTGGAAAGACTACAATATGTGCTATTCAACAAGAGCATGTGCCAATAGCCAATCAGGTTCTTCAAATATAACAATCCATATTTAGAATTCAGTAATCGATACCAGAAATTGGTAACCAACACCGATATTCACCAATGGCATGAGAGATGTAAGAAGAATTACTAGCATTAATATATGAACAAATTCAACAAATAAAAAACGAAGAAAAATAAGCCTATAAAAGAGGTTAAATTACATGAGCAGCAGCCAGTCTTTTTTAGTCGGTAACTTTCATTTTGTACTTCGATTTTTATGTGATTTTTCCGATAGCAAGTCTTTTGGTTACTTTCTATTCTGTATTTGACTTTTGATTGCTGATCCCAACTTGAGTGTTGTGATACGATTTTAATTGTGCCTATTGACCTGTCGAACTTGTGATTCTGTATTTTAAATTATAATTTGAGTAATATCTATTGTTTGTTTCATGATTTTAATTGTACACATTGACTAGTTGAATTTGAATCAAAATATAATTTTCAGCTGTCAGTTAATAATCTAACATAAGTAAGACACTCACTGAAAAACAGCAATGGAAAAATAATTGGTTCAATGAATACTTATGTGGTTTAATGAGATCACGCAAGCACATGCAAATATATTTTCCACTCGAGATGACAAAAATAAAATTAAGGGTTTAAATATTGATTTGATAAAATATTTGAGAATTTATTCCAACAGCACAAACGTTTCTTTATATTAATAATTGTCGCAGAAAAATATATTGAATAATAATCTTTCGTCTGGGTAGTCCAATAAGAATTTGTATGAATAATATCTTGATTAGATCTAATTGATGAAAATTAAGAATTTGTTGAACAATAATTATAATAATTAAATTTTAAATGCACTCATCAATAATGCAAATATTTTTGTGGTAATAAAGAAGTAAATGATTGAAATGTTTCCTAACTAGGTAGCGGAAAACTCTTGTAACAAATGAAAGTACTGAGTTTGAAAAGAAGTCTTTATTTCTTTAAATAAATCACAAAGATATTGACACAGCTAAGAATTTTAATATGAATAAAAATTTACTTATGATTGTTGTAGATGATTAATAAAAAACGAAGTCGTGATTAATGGGAATTTTCTGAAAATCTTTTCTCTAAATTCTTAATAACAATATTAAACAATTTTGTATCGGCTATTCTGTGCTAAAATATGATAAGTGAGTGATTTTACAAAAATATTCGTTAGTTTTGTGCTTGAATGTGAGTTTTATTTTACTTTCGTAATTTTAACTATTTATAAAATTGTATAGCCACTTATATAACTGAGACATGTATCAACACGGTCTTTTACCATGTCACTCTTTCTAATGAGTCAGTTTGTTCATGGAATCTAGTTTTTCTTTGATGACCTTAAAATGATAAAATAAAATAAAAATAATTCGTTATAGTAAAATAAAGTTTTGTGTTTATTTGAAATTCAATAATTTAAAATCTAGTTTTTCTTTTTCCAAATCTTAATGCTATTATTTATCCTATTGTTTTTGTTATTTATTTATTTTATCTAATTTTTATTCCTCTCTGTTTATGTCTTGTACTTTATTGTTAGCTAATTATTAGAATCGCATATTTAGCATTAAAGTCACATTTTATTTGTTTATTGATTCAATATTAAAAAGTTTTTTCACTGATTGTTTGTATATTATGTTTCAGGATTTTGATTATTACTTGTAAATAGTTAATCACAACATTCCTTTATTTTCATATCAAATATTGTTAAGATATTTTCAGTATTATGCTCATTAATTATAATCTCATTAGATTACGTTAATTTGGATTATAATTAATTGATTGAGTCTCCTTAAACTCTTAGGATCTATTAGGGGTGTTTGATCTTCAACTAGGATTGCAGCAATTTCGACTCCAATCCCAATTTTTGACATAGTTTCTTGATGTTTTGAGGAAACTTGCTAGTAATTGACCATTTTAATTGAAAATAGAGATAGGGAATATAGTTACTTATAAGTTTTTATCGATGATAAAGTCTAGCGTATCTACAAAAAAATCTGCTAAATATGGAACATTGTTTCAAGCTTCTTCTTTTGTTATATTTAATTGCATAAATAATATGTATTCATTTAATGTGGTAAGAGCTATTTCTTGAAATCCTCCTGTTTTAGCATTTGCATTGGTTCTTTTTCTCTGATCCTTTCCAGTAAGACAGCAAATATTGACATACTCAAATCATTCTTTCAAATCTTTCATCTGTATTCATATATGTGTATTCACGTGATTTATTTTGTATACTGTGTGTGAGGATTTTAAAATTAAAATTTAAAAGGTTTTATAGATTAATATCAAAAGATATTAATTTTTTAAAATAGTTGTAGTTAAATATGTAAATTTTGTCGTTTTTCGTTTTCAATGCGTCGTTTAAAAAATAGCAGTGACTTACACTGAGATTGGTCTATATGTCGAGATAATTACTATCATTCAATAGTTTTGATAGTTCTGCAGGTTAGGTATTAATATTATCATTTTTTTTCACGTGTGTTGCAAAGCAGAGCGGCCTGAATATACTGGCTTCTCTTCCACTGTATCTTAGCGTTTAATAACTAGTAATCACCAACTTGGATTTGATAATTATTTTGATTTTTTCATAAGTCTTGTTTTTGTCGATATTTAACTTTAAATTTGACTATTTTTCATACTTCTACTAATCTTTCTTCCATAAGATTTTCAACTCAACTGACATATGGTAGTGGCACAATTACATAAAATAGAAAAGTATGTTGCTTGTGGTTTCGTGTACGACATACTTGTATGTGAATAGTCATGATAAAATGTGCAGTCGTTTTAGGTTGTATTAATGTAGGATGAAGTCTGTTACATAGTGTTTCATTGAAATGTTAGCATAGTCAAATTGCGGATGATATGGAGAAGTATTAATTTAGTTATTGGAAGATAGTTATTAACTTCTACTAAAGGATTATTTGGGAATTTGATTACGTCACCCGTAAATTGTTGTTTTGGAACTGTTGGGGTTTCTAAGTTTTGAGTGAATTAAGATTAATTATTATTAGTCATTTTAATGGATAGTCTTATCCCAACTTTTTGCTTGTTCTATATTTAATTTCTTGTATTTTCAGCAACACCTGACTCTAAAGTTGCAGTGTTTGATAACTATGGTATTAGTTCTTTATTTAAGGCTAAAATCAAGTTCGTTTTCAAATATATATTGAGATATAAAATAGAGTACAATATCTTACAAATCACATTTAATATAAAATAGAATACGATTTACTAAAATGATCGTTAATAATAATAAGTTTCAGAATAATATTATGATTTGACAAATAACTAGCGGGATGAGTTTGCGCCTAATAAGAGAAGTTTCTGACTATGTTGATAGAGCGTATAATTTTATTTGGTCTCTTATGGGTATTCCTGTAAGAGCCCTGGGTTTGAAAGATTTTTGGAGGTTAGGCCTACTTGAGACCGTAACCTGATTTGTTTTGATAGTTGTGAAGTTTACATTGAATAGTAATTACAGTGATCAAATCGTCTCTGATTTAGGATTTTCAATGATTTAATTGGGATAAATTATCCTTGTATTGATTGTTGAATAATAATTATCCTCGTTTGATTTGTCAATGATTTAATTGAGAGCAATTATCCTTGTACAGTTTGTTGAATAGTAATTATCCTCGTAATGATTTTTGTGGAATACTTATTTTTCAGAAATAGTTTCCGGTGATTTAATTTAGTTCGTATTTTTGTGTCTCCTTTAATTTTTGCGTCCTTTTTATATAACCCTAGTTTTTTTGGTTTCTTCTTCTATTTTTAATCCTTTTTATTGCAATTTTTGCTTTAAAATTTCTCACTTTTCTATTTTGAATCGTTGTTCTATTTCTAAATTTATTTAATACTATTTCTGTTATTTATTCTATATCTAGGGAGGTTTTTTATCTTTTAGAAATTCAGAAATGAAAAATTAATTATTTGCTATTTTTGTTATGACATATGTGATTATTGTCTAATATTATTGCCTAATATTATTACATTCTGATTTCTGGATTATTATTTTGTTAAATGGATTATATTTAGTTCCCAACAGAACTACGTATCGGAATATTATTTCTTCAACACAGATCTTGGATACTGTCCTGGTTGTGTAATACCCTGTAGTATACTAATTTCTCTTCATGCGTCATTTCTATTGTGGCTAGAATGTTTTCTGTGTCGAGTGTTATATAATGAAATAAGATGAGATGAAATAGGACGTTTTTATTCAAATTACATATTATTAAAACAGCATCTTTTAATGATATATATATCTTCCTCACAATATATTATTCCCCTCTTAGGAATATCTGGGGTTGGGATTACTAGCTGTTCTTGCTGGATACCTCCACCGTGTCCCTTCTTCCTAATCTGGGTTCTCTAACTTCCCATTTCTCGACATTAACAACGTTTCACTGGATTAAAAAAAACTGTTTAAATTTCTTTAACCATTGAAAGTCAGTGTATCTTCTATTTAATCCTTTTTAATCCTCCTTTTTTCCATAACTATCAACTATTTTAACTTCTATATTCCATCTATTTTTGTTATGACTGTAAGCCGCTACTGTTATAAAAAAAGCATCGAAAATGAACTGTAAAGACTCGACATTCAATTCTAATTAAATTAAATATAAATTTAAATTCAATAAAAATTTAAATTCAATATAAAATTAAATTCAATTTAAAATAAATTCAATACAACATTAAATTCAATACAAAACTTAATTCAATATAAATTAAATTCTATACTAATTAAATTGAATTCAATTTGATATTCTCACAATAACCATTTTTGGCTTTTTTCTCAGTATTGAGTCAAACAATGTCTAAAACATTTTGAATATCTTGTCGAAAATTTTCTATATACTAGTCTATTTCTAGTGGATCTTCTATCGTTATCTCCTCAATCAGTGCCGGTATCACAGATTTTGCTGACATGGATGCTCGTTTGACGAATCAATCACTTTGTGGGGCGATGTAACTGTTTTGTTTTTTCCAATATTTTTACAAAATATCTAAAAATATCTCGAGCGAAAATTACTACCCATATCAGAGTGGATTTGGTCTGAGATTCCGAATTCTGATATCCAATTTATCCCTATCGATTCTTATACAGTTTCTTCATCAGTCGTTGTCATTGATACTAAATATACATATTTAAAAAATAAACAATTACTCCTATGATATATTTATATTCTTTTTTCGTCATATTTAGTGAACCATTATTGACGATTGAAATGACTTATTAGTTAAAATATTCTAAAATGGTGTTTTAATTCGCCTATTTCTTATCTCGTTATGTTGACATAACCTAATTTTTTCTATTAATGGTTTGGTATCTATTTCCTTAAATGACCAGTAATAATAGAATATAATGTACCATAATAGTATAATAAGTTCGTTCTATTTGTGTCCTGCTATTTTATGATACCTCCAAAACACTCCCACCCGCTTCTGTATCGGTACGATAATTATATATCTGTTATTCTCCAACAGGTATAGCCTCCTATGTGCTTTTCCTACCAAATTCTTTATTTCTTTCATAATATTATCACCATCCGATTTTATTTAGTTGATTATTCAATTTAATAATTTTAAATTTTGGATATTTATTTTGGCAAAACTCATCGAAATCGTTAGTTTATTTAATTAATTAATTTTACATTGCTCATATGGTGGAAGTCTTGAAATATCTATATTTTTGTGAGGCTTACCTTTTCTATATTCAAATGCCGTATCAAAAATGTCCAACTCTGTTATCCAAATACAGTGTTGTGACTTATTTGAACTGTTTTGACATTAAACCGTGTTCGACGAGGTAGTATTTAAGAATCAGCAAAAAGTGTATATTGCTAATAACTCTAGTTACATTGTATTTTCGTCAATGATTTCGAATCATGATAAATGACTCCTATTTCACTATCTTGAATTTGAGAGTTGGTGAGTTGCGTTATGAGGCGTGCGTATCTAAAATAAATTTTTCATGTTTAACTTGGGGTAATAACACTGGTCAATAAGCTTTTTTAATTCATAGAAGACATTTTTTGTATGTTCTGACTACATGAATTTATTATCATTATTTGCCTTTGGACTGAATTTTCGGACATCTTTACATATCATTTTACGAATATTCTATAACAATTACATAAACCGAGAAATACTTGCACACACTTAAGTCCCATTGGCAAACACTTTCAATTTACTTGGATCGGTTTCGTTAATTATATGGCCTAAGTATCTGATTTCTTTTTGCAAAAAATGACACTATTCAAGAGATATTTTGAGATTGGTTTCTTTTATCCAAGATAATACATATTCCAATGTTGGGTCATCCCAGTTCGTCTGTTATTGGTGGTTCTTTATTTAAATATCATTAACTACTGATATGAAAACACTCCAATTTTAACTAAATAATTAATTCTAAAATTTAATTAAAACTTTTATGATAAAACCTTTTAATGTCATAATAATTAGGAAATAGATTATTGATTTAATTTAGTGAATATTTTACGTTTACTATTGTAAGAAAACAACATGACATTACTTTTATTAATTCTAAAACGAATTCTGAATATTTAAACAAACATCTCAGATATTATTTAAAGTCTCTTTCACTGTATGCATCGATCATGCTTATCTCTGCTAAAGTATACAGCATTTCTTCATTATATCTGTTGCGTTTTGGAATCACTCTGTTTTTGGTTTATTATTTGTTTGTTTAAATTGATCGATTCTACGACTAATCAGTGCTCTGAGTCCGTTCTTGACCCTCAGGTAGCAGTGAAACCTTATGATTTTTAACTATTTGTTCACCTCGACGATGACTTCTTATATGGAGATAAGTGGATCGGCGTAGAAATCGATATTTGAATTTTAACTTTATCTTTCTGATTTTAACACTACTTTCCTCTCTCGTTTTATCAGTCTCTATTTTATTCACTCAACAAAATTATTCCCAAATCGATGATGAATGATACTGATGTTTAACTATATGAATTTATGATACCTTATGTCAATTAATAATTCAACAAGTCAACTCAATATTGGGTTCATGAATGTTTATTATGATTACAATTATACACCAAGTACTACTTTTATACAATTATAAGGCTATGAATTACTACTTTTACTGTGCAATCATTACAATGAATACAATATACAATGGATTTTAATGCTACTTATATACACTCAAACGCTGGACTAATTCGATGTGCAAATTCAATTGAAGCAGATGTTGGACAAAACAGTTACCCATCGTGCTATTGGGTCAGTGTCCGTTTCTTCAAAGTTTTTTCTGAGGTCGGCTCGATAAATGGGAAGAATATGCGAGATAAATAAGGATATGTTAATTTTACAGTAACTATTCTTACGTGATCTCGTCTTCGGATGGATAGTATTATTAAATACTCTTCCTATAAAATTATAGGGCATAAGCTGGAACAACGGCTGTAGAGAGATTGACGGCTTCGACGGCAAAATGGTCTTCTTAACTTTACGTAACGTTCTAGTGGTTTCCAACTAAGAACTGGGGCAAGGCATATGATGTTTGAGTGCCTTATATACGTTTTCGTAAACAATGGGATTTTACTCGGGCTGAATAAAAATATGCGGGTGACTTTTATTCTTTATTGTGATGAATTCTCACAATTCAAAAGAATTATCTCTCTGCCTTGGTTGCCGTGCGGGTTTTTATTGTTGGATATTATTTTTATATGCGGGTAATTTTCGGAAAAATAGGGTTTTTAAAAGTTAGATTTTTTAGTTGTTAAACAGAAAATGAAAATAACTAACTTATTTTCATTTTAATTAATTCTATTTTATCAATTTATTCTAAATTTTAACCAAAAATTAAACTGAGTTTTTTTATCCTAAATTATTATCATATTAAAATATGATAAAAGAATTAACTACAATTATTATCATTAACCAAAATACTTAATATTTTAATTCATGATAAAGATTTTTTAACTATTTCCTATTTTCAATTCTAATTAAATATTATTATTCTTAACACTATTATTTAACAACTAAAAACTCCGATTTAATTCGATAAGGGTTTAAGATTAATTAACTATTCTTCTTCAGAAAATAAATGACAAGATAAAAAATAAGATTAGATTTGCACATCGGAATTATTTTTACAAAGAAATGATAAAAAGTACTACTACTACTATACATTAAAATCATAAGCATGCAATAAATGTTCATTTTCATTTTCTCGGAACCCCAACAATTATATTATTATTTTAGATTGTACAAATTTAAATATAATTATAAGCGTTGAATAATTAAATACTCTGAAAATTATTTTCTTAATCAAGCATTAGCTAATGATAACCAAATATTATTCAGGTGCAACTGTCGATTTGGATACAAATGGGATTTAAATGAACGCCGATGCCTTCAGAAAATTAATGCTTTATGCGATCTTTTAACGCTTCGCAAGTATTGCGTAGTTGCCAATACCGAGAAATGTTTCGATGACAGTAACTCTATTTATCCGATATGTAAATGCTTAGACGGGTTCCATGGTGACGATTGTTCTTTGAATGATTCCAGATGTGCTTTACCATCGAAGCAAGAAAATTGGCCATCAGGGTTTGAAAGTTGTCAAGTTCTCTTAGGTGGTCGGTGCAACTCATTATCTAGAACTGGTTAAATTTATATATATATATATATAATGATTATGATCGCTGAACTATAAAATTGGGGTCTATAAAATATTTATACTCCGGCATATAACTATGCGATAATTGAACCATTTCTAATACATAAAAATGTAATGTTTAATTTATTATTTTTTTATCATAATAAAATAATTTTTATATTATAAGAGCACAATTTAATTCAATAGTAATAGTTTAAATACTAGTTATAATTCATATCAAAATAGACAGTGTTTCAGAATGTCAGAATGATCATCAAATACTACCATTTATTTTTTGTATTTTTTCAAATACCACAAAAGTTATTGTTTGATATCTGCTATATGGTAAAAATGTAATATTATATTATTCTATCATAGAATATTCTTGTACATGTCCCAGTGGTCAAACCCATGATGGAAAATTTCCTTATCCCAATTGTTTCAAAAAGAAATCAAAGGATTTGTGTACGTCTACTATTTGTTTGAATGGTGGCAAATGCCAACATGTTTCAGATATAACTACAACATGCGTATGCAGAGAGGGTTTCACTGGGTTCCGATGTCAATTTCCTATTGGAACCTGGTGCGGTAATTCTTCATTTTATGATCTAATATAATATAATAATATTATCCATTATTACGAAGATATAGATGAATTTTTGTCATGTTTAGTAATTATAATTATAATTGTCATTAAATCAATGTTGTTAATTTTTACTATTAAGCTTGGACAACCTGGTCACAATGCTACCCTATGTGCGGCCCGAAAAGGTTGAGATACAAATTCAGAGATTGCTTAGGAGATTCTACTTGTCAAGGATCAATGATTGCTGTAGAAAGTTGTGGTAATCGTACTTGCCCAGTTATTAAGTGGCGTAAACCATTGAATTTGAGTAAAGTTTTACACTCGATATACGAAGTGGACGAGGACTACAGTCCAATGGTGTGGATGTTCAAATTGTCTGGAATTGGTCTGTCAATAGAGATTGTCATAATTTTAATATCGGGAGCATTATTAGTAGCTCTGAGTTGGTTGTGGTTTACATTTTATCATGTTTTTCAAAACTTGATAAATTACTTTGAAAAACTCCGAGACAGAATTAAACCAAAAGACGATTTTCTGAAACAGTTTGGAATTAAATTATGATTTTTAAGAAGACGAATGTCATATTGATTGTTATGAATAATAAATTTATTTTCTGATTAATTAATATAGTTTATTAATAAATATCTTACACGACGAAAATAAATTGAATAGTTATAT
>JBBMOY010522219.1:0-18210 GCA_037951405.1 Platydemus manokwari | reverse complement strand
TTTTTAAATTTAAATTTTTATAATTATAAATCGAGTTATTTAATTACAGACATGTTTAATAATATCATTGGTTATTTTTATAAAATAATTGTAAACATTGAAAATATCTCCCAATTTGTTTCTAATGTTAGATTGGGGTCTTTCCTAAATTTCAAAAAATTAAAATTCGACCTATTTATTTTATTTTTTCAAATATTCATATATTATTAGATTTTTAAGCTCTGGTGTATTTAATATTTGATTTCAAACAAATAAATTCTTCTTAATACTTAAACAAAAAATTCAAAAATGTTTTTAAAGAATATAATTAAATAAACTATATAGAATTTAGCAATACACTCAACAAATTTAAAATTTTATTTTTGGACTTTTTTTAAACTTTATTTATCACACTAAAATCAGATCAAAGTATCCCTTCGCTTATATTCGTGCCGAATTTTTCAAACAAAAATAGCTTATGTAGCATAAATGAATGATAATTATGTATGAATGAAAAATACTGGTCGATGTAAAAAATTTCTGTCGGTATTTAATGGCATGGAAATTGCTTTTGACTGTGAATTAAGAGATTATCAAAATTATTAAATGGTTCAGTGAATTCTTCATAAAATTTCTCTCAATCAAAAATTTATTATTATTAATGATGAAGGTCAATTTTGAATTTTTCCATACAAAAATTCATTGTCGAATTACAATGAGAATTTTCAAGTTTGAGAAGGAAATAATAATTTATTTCTAACGATAAAACCTTCAATACATTCAAATTTATTATTTCACCGGAAGCCCATAGAAAAGAGAATAATTCTCACAGAAAGTGAAAAGTTTTTTTTGCAAAAAAAATAAAAGACGGCTCAATTCGCTTATGAGTCATCCAGTCAAAGGAAAACTTCGAGATTTCGATTTGAGATCTTTTATATTTTATATTTTCGTAATATTTGTCATAATAATGTCATCTGAATTTATAAAAGATCAATTTAAAATCTGGTTTATTTCAAGTTTTTTGTTTGCTATTTACCGAAATTCTGGATTAGAAAATCGATCGAATTGAGGGTCAGAGTAGGAATTTATAGAATGATAACCATAGATACTTAAAATTGAATTCTTTTCAAAAATAATCTTGTAATAAAGCAGCATTATTTGTTTTAATGATGTCTATATTAAATTTGAAAACAGAGAATAATCTTAAGAACTATTTATTGATCGCTGTTTCATGTTTACTTTAATTCATTTCCTATATATCCTATCATTTATCAATCAGTACATCAAGCTCTCGTTATAACTCAAAAGATGAAGTGAGTAAAACTTTATATTTCTACTCTTTCCATTTTTGAAATTATTTTTATTTAATGTAATCATAACATTGAAGTGGAATTTTTGAGACTATTAATCGATAAAATAAAACGTTTTGATTTTCTCTTTATTAAAATCGATTTCCTTTTATTTCTACAACCGTTTTTTAAAATTAATTATTTTCAGTTACTTTCCTCAAGAAATCACTTACTAGACGATTTAGAAAAAAGTTTTAAATATTCCATTTATTTGACGAATAATCCATCGCATTTCACTTTATCGATTTCCATTTAAAAATTTATTTGATTTAAAATTGAAGCTACACGTGGCATCTTAATGTTTTTATAAGACATTGATAAGCCTTTGTATTGAATTATCGAATGAATTGTGAGATCTGTTTTGGTAATTAATTCAACAGAAGAACAACCACTGATTTTTATGTGGTTATTTGGTAACCGTGAGGATTGTAAAATCAATTAATTCGAAACAGACGAATATATTTATATTAAAAAACAATAAAAGTAAATATAAAAAAATAAAAAGTGAAAATAAAAAATAATTGGTTTGATAAAACTAATTTTGATAAAATTTTAAATAATTTTATGAAATGGTAGCACCTAACATGGCACTCACTTTATAAATTTAGCATATCAGTGTTAGAAATGTATATAATGAATACAGGGTGTCCAAAAAGTTTCGCCAGAATTTATAAGATAAAGGAATGTAGGTTTTCAATGAATTACATTGTATGATGAATGTGAACTATGAGAATAATTTAGTCATAAAAACCACTGACGCACTATCAGTGTGATTGCTAAATACGTGCTGAACATCGTACCGCTTGTCGGTCAATAGTTTGTTAAAGTCATTTAAGTTTTTCGTCCCAGAATATGGCCTTTAGACTCGATAAAAATCGCTGTTGTTCGATGAATTTTCAATGACTTTTATCGTGTGATGAATGAGAACTGCTAGCACAATGATAACTATGAATGAACCAAAGATGCAATAATGATTAATACGAAAGAAATTAGAATGCAACAGTGATAAATGCTAACGGAAAGGTTCAAAATGTTCTTCTTATAAGATAAGATTTTATAAGATAAAAGAAAATCGGTTTTCAATGAATTTTATTGTATAATGAATGAGAACTATGAGAATAATTTAATCAAAAAAACCACTGACGCACTACCAATATAATTGTTAAATACGTGCTGAACATCGCACACAATCTGTCTGCCGCTTGTGTTAAATCTTGTGTTAAAGTCATTGACATTTTTCGTCCTATAATATGGCCTTTACACTTGATAAAAATCAAAGAATAGCTGCTGTTCGATAGCGTGGCTCGTTTATCTTATCAAACCGGTTGAAAACCTTTGGACACCCTATATATATATATGGTGGATTAATGGATGATATAATGTGTAGAGAACAAATATAGATTTAGAGTATACAGATAATATGAGATGGAAAATACAGAAATAAATGTAGTGTATGATTATAAGAAGAAAATTAAATATTTAAAAAATGTGGGTGTAATGCTTCAATTATTTTTCATATATTTATTTGAAAAAATTTAATGATTAATTTAAGAAAAATTAAATTTGTGTTTTGATTGATTTTCAAATCGAATTTTATGGATTTTTATTTAATTTTAATTATAGCTAATTTTTATTAAAAAATCGATAACGATGCTGAGTTTTCTTGTTTTTGAAAATTGATTTTTGCCAAGATTTGTGATAATTATGAGAAATTTCGTTGAAATTTATAGTTTGTAACTGAAAAAGGGCGGACAGTGTAAAATATAGAAAATGTTTGCTCATAATTTTAAAAACCAACTAAAGTAAATGCGGACCAAACTAACCATTTCCTCTTATAGATGTATTGAAAATGCTCTCTTGAGGAAATGCTTTTGAAATATCCAATGATATGATTTCGGACTCAAACTCAAAATTATCAATAAGTGTCGTATTATTATTACATTTTTTTATCTCTTTTACTTTGTTATTGATAACTGAACTCCAAGCTTCTGTTCTCTAGTCAAAATTTTCTGACAACACTCTTGCTGACTCCAATCGTCAGCTATCACGTTCTCAGTTCCAAAAACTGTTGGCTCGTGATAAGTGTGTCATTGTAAATGTTTGGTAGCACTTATTCGTGCAAGTAGCTCTACTTCGAAATGAAATTTCGCAAGAATAAGCTACGCTCTCAGCTAACTTTACTGACATTCTGCTGTTAAATTCATCAACAGTAGAACCAGATATTACCAGTATCGTGAAAAGCAACATGTTTCCGATTGATTGTATATTAGTCTTGTGTTGATATTACACATTGAACAATTTGTTTTCTCTGGTCTAGTGCACCTTCACAACCCTGCTTAACGGTCTAATAGCCTAAAATGTTTGCTGACTCCTGCTTCAACAGTTGTTCCTCAAGAATCTATATTTTAAATTATCAAGGTTTTCTGTCTTCAAGCGAAAACATTTAACGTCCTTATAAAAATATTTATCAGTCAATAAAATAAAGAATAGAAACCCTTTAGTAACGTTTTTCGAGCCTTTTTCAAATCATCCAGGTGTACAAAAATCAAACCATGGATATTATTTTGTACTGCAAAAAAGCGATAAAATTTATTGATTGATAGTAGGTGCTCGTAACAAATAATTCAATAGTTATGCATATAATGAACTCCACATAAATAATAAATCATCGCACGCATTTATATCTTCAATTTATAAAAATGATGCCTAACGATGTCAATGCAATTGCATACCACATAATTTTCTAAGCATTGCCTCAAGTAAAAAAAAATTCTTTAACTATTTCAAATAATCGCGATAAATTTAGATTTGAATGCCATCACTAATAAAGAATGTAAAAATGATATGCATTTTATAAATAATAAAATAACGAAATTAATATATTCAGCTAATTACAAATTCCGGGCTTGTTTATCGATTAAAATATTTATGAAATCTCGAGTCGCCAAATTTGAAATAAATTATATCACAGACAAACCATTAAAATTAACTAATAAAATCCACCGATTATTTGATAATCATTCTGATGCAGAAAAAAATCAACTGATCCAACAAAAATAATGTTTTCATTCCAATTTTCATCATGAATTTCATATCCATCCCAATACATTACTGGAGATTACTTTGAAAATTTATTAATATATAAGAACGATTTTTCCCCTTACTTCTTTATCGATTTGTTGATCAGGGTCTTCTATTATATTCTCATCACAAACCCAAAATCGATCTAAGACAATTTATGAGGTTAAATTTATAAAGAATAAAAAAATCAAATCAAGTCAACACTAGATTTTATCGGGCGGGGATTTTCATTGTTCGTTCTAATCAAAATTTTGGTGAAATATTTTCCAATCATAGCGCAAGTGAAGAAATCGTTTTCCCTTTTT
This sequence comes from Platydemus manokwari, assembly GCA_037951405.1. Taxonomy (NCBI): domain Eukaryota; kingdom Metazoa; phylum Platyhelminthes; order Tricladida; family Geoplanidae; genus Platydemus; species Platydemus manokwari. The sequence continues at coordinate 13,496 of JBBMOY010522219.1, read as the reverse complement.
TTTAAATATTGAAATCAGTATTTCTGATGGGAAAAAAGCAGAATTTTCCAATAATTAAGTGTGATATTGAAATCAGTGTTTGTTTTACTAATGATATATCATTGATCAATTGAAGTATCACTTATTTTATTATATTGCCATTGCCAATGGCAACTTGAACTGGAGAAAATAATAAGTCAACTAATTATCGATATTGATTCGTAATTTTCTTTAGCTTGGCAACCATTGAAATCGAAATTATCCCACAACCATTCTCTGAATCATTGAAACAAATCAAAAATCAATTCTCCAACTATCATCGAATAGGTATATTAATATTTTGATTTTCTTTTTTTTGTTTTTTTTTTTAAATTATTTTTGCTAAAATTAATTTCGATTTGTGTGTGTGTGTTATGCTTATATATTAATAAATATAAAATTCTTTTTGTTTAAATGAGTCTCAAAATATACATTATTCCATGATCAGTAAAATATTTTTATATCATTTGTTCAACGAGACCGTTGCTGATTAAGAGTAACATATTTCGAATGAAGCTGTGATCAAGGAAATATTTGATTCTTTAAAACATCTCTATCCGGCTAACGTGAGAAATTTCGTTTCAATGGTCGCATCATGAGGAGTAATTCAACAAGAAATTTCACTGGTAAAGTCCATGGTAGTGTAATGGAGTTAAAATGATTCTTGATAGAGTCTCACTGTATATTAATGGCGAATTATAAATGGTGAATTAATTGCTGAAAGTACTTGACAACAATTATCGGACTTGCAATGAACAAATGAGAGATTATCAGAAATGATTTCAATAATTACATTAATATAATTATACTTATAATTTTTCTATTGTCCTTATATTCTGTTCTTTTTTCGCTTTGTGGAGACAATGTACAAGTCCTTTGGGACTCATGCCATTATTATAATCTTAAATTGATTTTCATCACAGCCCCAAGAGTAACTAAAAACATTTTAAACCATTCAAAAACTCATTAACAGAAATACTTTTTTAATCATCTATTCGAAGTCTTTGGGAAATTTCCTCTTTATATGGAATCAGAAATCTATTCAAATGTTGATGGTGTGCGCAGCAGTCGTAGACTGTTTTATACTTTTATTGAAAGGAATTAATATATTGATGATAACTTTGTAATAACAATTTCACTTCATGACATTTCGATGGTTTGATAAATAAATTTCGCATGCGTATATGCAATCACAAATCTCAACCATTGGTTTCTTTCCTGTCTGATTTTTAAAAACCTTCATTTCATCCTGAATAGAGCTGAACAACTGGTGGTTCAATGATGTAGCGTCTTTTTTGAACAGAAAATATTCTGAAGCACATCGGATACCTGATGTAACTCAATGATGTTTCGATTTCGTTTTCTCTTATTAACCAGTGTTGCAAATATTAGATTTCCCGGTTTATAATCGATAGGATTACAGAATTAATAGAAATAATCTTTTATAAGGTCAGCAAATTCTGCTCAATTTTTACAAATTTCATATGAAAAATATTCAAGTAAAATATATTCCCAAAAATAATAAAATAAATCTGATGAAATATAAAAAGAGACGAATAAATATTCTGTCCAGAGAACAGAAAAAGGCTCATTGAATGGTATTGAATTTTAAATTTTATTTAATAGTGGTATATCTTCTCATTTTGTAATGATTTTTCTATGATTGTAAGATTTGAAAAGATTCCCATAATTAATTTACAGATTTTTCTATCAAATTGATCGGTATCGAATATCTGATTTCTGGACGAAAATATAGTTGGAATTAGATGAAAAGATTTCGTTTGTTGTAAAATTGATATCAAAATATACATAATCGGTGAATCATGTTTTCAAACACCATATGAAAGCTAATACCGATTAGATCATTGTGAGGTAAAGGTTGATGGTTGAAGGCTTAACGGTATTTCTTTCAAAAATCATTTGGCAGAGCCTTGTATTGCATGCCCTACTTTTCTTGACAACTGAGCACCGTTAGCTGAATATAACCAATAATTTTTACTCAAATTCGAAAAGTGGTAGTCAATTTGATATAATAAATATATTTTTAACAATTTCCATTAAGTAGACTCATTTTTATCATAGATATTCTCAGTTTTTATGCTTTTTTATAATAATATTTATTAATTATTATTATAGAACTCCTTTATAAAAAATTGAATGCATAGGCTTCATTAAATTCTGAACAAATCAATTGTCTGGAAGATCTCTGCATTGACCTTGCAATTGATTTGAAAAATATTGTAGGAAGTCGTTATTGGTAGATTTGAATTTAACAAATACTTGTTTAAATGAAATGTTATCGCTGCCACTTGATCCAATCGTCATATCAATCATATGCATTTATATGATTAGCTTTTAACCATCAATCTTGTTAACTTCAACGTTGAACTCACATAACCAAATACATATCATACATGATTGATTGTACTAATAAGCCGTGTGAGAAAAATATTGTTTTAATTAGATAAATTATTTCAAAAATTCATAATTTTTTGATTTTTGTTTTACAGCTGAAATTTTGGGAATAATTTGCGGAACGTTAGGCGGATCAGTGCCATTTCTGATGTTATTGGAATGGTGTTATCGATACAAGAGAAAACCCGACAATAATTCCAGCTCAAATATTTCGAAAGTCAAAGCTAAGGTGCTACAGAGTATAAGGTAACTGGATATGAAATCAATAGATGTTAATGAAAGATCAATAAATGATATAATTAAATTGAAGGCTATTGGGCATCAAAACAATTTATGTAAAAACTGGATTTTTTATATTGTATAAAATATTTAATTTTGTGGGTTACATATTCACTGAACATAATCTCGTTTAATGTCACCATGGAGAATTATTATTAAAACAAGAGACTGTTTAACTATCGATTCATCTTCACTCGAAGTATTTCTATATTATAAAATCTTATTTTATCTGATTTATCTTTATGGATCTGTAAATCCACAAAGGCAACTCTTTTGAAATCCACAAAAATTTATATAATTCATCTAAATAATCATTTATCGAATGTACAATTGATATACTTGCCTTTTCAGTCGGATATTCTCATTTTCGATTGTCAAAACAAGTATTTGTTTATATATAATTGTTTCCAATAACAACGCTAACTAGAACTGTCCATGTACAGATCGAACGAGATATCAAATTAACGAATGGGTTGACATTCACCACAAATGATATTACACAGTTTTTCTATGTTTTCTTTTATTTTATTACATAATCATCTATTTTAATACAGAAAATGAGTAATAATTACATATAATTTTTAAAGTTAATAATTTTAAATTTTTTATTAATTGATTCTCTTCTTTTAACAGCTTTTTTTGTTTGTCGATATACCTTACCAGTTGTTGAAAGGATCAAAAATGAAAAGTTTTACGAATCATCTAAATCAAAAAGGAAATTATCACGATATAATTTCAATAATAAAGTTATTCGTAGCAAAATAATTTTGAATGTTTTTATCACATGAACAAAATCATGGTTTCGTATCCGAACGATAGAATTAATATAAGGTTGCCGACGAAACCCATTTATCATCTAGTCTTGTTACATTTTTCTTATCTTATTCGTTGTATTTATGTATTGGATAAGCTCTTGCTCGAAAAACTAATAAAATATATATTTATTTTTAGTTAGTCTTGTCAAAACACCAACATAATGTATCCATTTATATTTGGAAATTTATTTTGCTGTAATTCACTGCAATAGTTTTGACTAAAATAAAACAAAACGAATTTATTTACAAACGCATTTTAAAATAATTTTAAAATATTCATGTTTATCTATTAGGATTTATAATTTTGACAAGAAACTAAACATATATGGGAAATATTTTAATTTATTTAAATAATATGTTTAATGGTTGTTTGCTACTGCTATTATATAAAAGACTCATCGAAAACAAACTGAAAAGACGTGACAATAAATTATATATTCAAAAACTATTATCTAAATAAATAAAATATAATGTTATACAAATTTAAATCCTATATAAAACCAAATCTGTAAAAATTATATCTATATATCTTCTTTATAAAACTGAAGATGTAAGGATTTATTTCAAAAAAGTGCGAAATTCTGGCTTTTTGTAGACTAACTTTTGTACCTCGTAGTCGGTTTTCACAGTGCGCTTTTCTTTAATCCAATCCTCTCGTTCCGCGATCATCTCGTTTTTCATCAATTACCAGGCTAAAATATAAAAAACAGAATATAGCCATGTAACAATATTAAAACCCATTTTCGTGGCGATTTTTTTTTCTGATCTAAAATGAAAATGCAAGATAATATTTATATCATATCCTATAATGGATTTCTTATAATCGATGGCTTTCTCCATAACGAGATGTTCTCATCAATCAAGATAGATGCTCACTTCCACTTCATAAAAATGAATACATCTTATAAACAACAAACGATAACAATAACAATAGAAATACCTATACTGGTAATCCTTTTACATGTGTACAAGCCGTCATTTTTCTGTTATTGTGTGTTATTATTGTATGAGATTCTCTATGTAGTCTCAATATCTTGTTCCTTCTTTTCCATAATTTACAGTCATTGATTTTCTCAGAAACAAATCCGGATGCTAGCTACTACTATTATATAAAGGACGCAATGAAAACAAACGGAAAAGACACGACAATAAATTATGTATTCAAAAACCATTATTTAAACAAATAAATATAATTTTATACAAAATCAAATCTTATATAAAATTAAATCCTAAATAAAAACCGATATAATTAAATTTTAATGTTCTCACAATGGCAATATATTTTATAGAAATTATCAATGAATAATTCTAATAAATCTCAAGATTTTTCTGATGTAGCTATAGCTGACAAATGTTTACACGATAACATATCACCTATTTAGGATTTTAATAAAATTAATTCAACATTTTAATTAATAGTACAGATTTCACGATAACTGCGCATACTTTTATGTTGAATTCAATGATATTCATATAATATTGTTTTTTACTAAAATACATTAGCTACGATATCAATAAAATAATTAAAAGTTTCTTAAAGTTTTTATAATTTTATTAAATAACACCTTATTTAACGAATTCTACACTTCTAACATACTGAGTTTCTCAGGCATTTGCCAATACGGGCTCGCAATACAATCGACAAATATTAAGAAGTAAAGAATTGTCAAGGATTTATTTTAGAAAACAACTTTCATAAACCTTCATCAATCTTATTTAAAAAAATAACCACATCCTAATTTTTAATTTGTCCTTAAACCATGAAACTGAAATGACAATTCTCAATATCACATATAATTTCTCTATCAAAAAATCTAATTATTATTAAAACATTTTGCGATTTTTATCCGACATTGTAATAAATAAAACCGATTTAGTTTTGAAAAATATCTTACAGCGTAATTACAAATTTCAGCTGTTCCATGAAAACGAGTGGAATTATCACCTCCAGTAAGATGAAAATTTTTCCTTGAGATGCTTTCCAGTTTTTTTTTCAAGTTGAGATTATTTTAAGAGGTAGATTTATGAAACTACGATTTATTTGACATTTTTTTCCTCTAATTTATTTTTCCATCTATTGAGATTGTACAAAGCAGGATATTATTGAAACAATTTTCCATACCATTTTAACTCGAAATATGACAATAAGAGATTTTCCGATTTCATGTTATGAAATAATTTGCAAGAATTCCCTGTTCTATTTAATTGACTTTAAGGTGTTGCTTCATTTCCTATTGTTGGATAAATGTTTATTAAGCATGTGAGATATTTTCAAATGAATTAAATTTTTAATTCTAATTTAATTCTAATTTGATATGAAGTCATATTTATATAAAATTAAATTTATTTGTTGAAATATTTGTGTTTAATTAGATTGTTGGTGTCTTGACTTTTCAGTTTGTTTTCAATGTGTGATTTTTAAAATAGTAGCAGCTAACACTGCATATGTCTTTAGATAATGCGCGACACCAATTTCATATTTCAGGTTTTGAGATGATTTAACAAAGAAGAAAACAGTACCAAAAATTTTTGTTCTATAAATGAGATTTAGAAAGAAAATTTAATTTAATATGAGTGATTTCATATTATACATATATGGCAGTTAAATAAAACAATGTGTTGTCTGTAATTCTATTATGTAAGTGTTTTCATTTGTTCAAAATACAAAATGAAACTGAAATTTCTTTTAATTCAGATTTGTCTAATTCGAATATTAGCTTAAATTAAAGGCAATTCAAAATTCCGATTTTTAATCCTGTCTTATGAATGGTTGATTACAATTAGAAAGTAGATCGATAGAAATTATGAAAAAAAATATTGAAAAAATACGTTTATCATGATATTGAGATTTTTTCTCATTTAATTACAATGATCTTGAGATGAATTGGATTTCATTTTTTCTGATATCATAACAGTCAATATAATAAACACGATATTTTGTAAGTAGATAAATATAACGGTTATTCTCCAAAGAAATCTCGAGAAATCCGAAGACTATTAGAAAAAAACTCCACAGAATAATTGTTGGAATGCTCGGAACATTGATAAAATAAAACTCGGACTATCACAACAAACTATAAACAAATTAGCCATGAAATGCATAAATATCAACGCATCCATCGTGTAATGGCAGTTTACACAGGCCAAAGTAATGATGATGAATTTTCACAATTAGACTTAAGCTTTCAATTTGAGGACAATGAAATCTAGCTGGACGGGCACATAAATTAACGAGAAGAGGCCTTCTGTGATGTTGGAGCCAATCGAAAGAAAGGCTCTTATTTATAAACCCCGCTTTATCCTGGCTAACCTTATAATCATTGTTTATAAGAAAATATTATTGTTTTTTGTTTATAAAACATTGAGGCTTAAATATCTAAAAGAATAACAAGAAACCTTCAGATACCAGAGCGAAATATTTTCAGAATTGGCTTTGGGAATCAGTTGGATCAATGAACTAAGTAAATCGATAAATATGCAGAGAATACAGATTGCATAGAAGTTATAGAAAAAAGTTTTCCACGTAGATCAATATGGCTAGAAATCGATACAAGATACCTAAAAATTGAAAATATAAGCACAGAAATCAATAACAAGAATTGTGAAGAAAATCAAGGATTTTAAGGAAAGAAGTGGAGTGAGGAATTTAATGCTTTGACAAATAATTATTTTTATTTTAATCGTGAAACAATTTTATTTTGCCATTTAAAAAATCGTGTTCAATGTGCTTTGAATTAAAACAACAGATATCACGTGTGACATTGGGTTTTGTTTTAATTTTTTACAAAAAACATGGAGTAGTTTATGAATGACGTCAAAATAAAATAAAAGTAATTTTTAAGAATGATTGATACTGAGACTTCAAGAAAACGTAGGCCAGTTCATTTTGTTAGACAGTCTTTTTTTCTTTTACAAGTCTTTTCCTCAATAAATCTTTTCTACCAAATGATGAATAATTGATTGGCTTTCTTTATTTGAGTTGCAACACGGAACTGGTTGAGATTTTCTATCATATTTAATGGAAATATTGTTATAAAATGTTTGCTAAAAAGAAAATCACCTTGGACGATGATTCCAAATTGATAAGAAATGCCAGTACGATATAAATATAAAGATATATTTTCTTTATCTGTGGTTTCTTAGACGATTGATCATTTTGTGGCGAATAATTTCAATGTAATCGTTGCTTTATTATGCCAGCCTATGGAGTTGATTGTAAATCGACGAGAAACGTAAAACAGGTTTCTTGACAAAAATATCTTTTGCTTTTATCGCTTTGTCTTAATGGAGTTTTCAATATTTATTTTCTTTCTCCACTTCTGTTCACCTTTTGTCAAGGCTCAAATACCGGATATATTAGGAGTGAGTGATTGAAAAAGTAATTGAGAGAACAGAGGAAAATATCTAGTAAATATTTTCATTTTTTTTAAACTTTAGAATCAATTGATGGAAAACATTTGAACGAAAAAATTCTCTCATTGAATTTCAGATATTTCTTGATTTAAATCTGATATTATCGGAAGATATTGGAAAAAATCGATTAATTAAAAATAAATGGACTGTATCGATTAACAATACATTAGTGGAAATTTAAAGTAAAGAATATTAATAAAAATAAGTATCTCAATTATTGATTTCTTCATCATTTTTAAAAGAAAACTAATCGATATGTACCCATAGTAATTGTTATGGTTTTACAGAATTTCTAAAATTTCTACTATTTGTTTGCAATTTGAAATTATAAATAATTATATATCTTCATATTTTGTTTATATATATATATATATATATATATATATATATGTGTGTGTGTGTGTGTGTTAGTGTGTGTTAGTGTGTGTTAATGTGTTTTCGATGAAGAGAGAATATTTCTATACTCAATTCTTATGGCTTGGTAAATAAGCTATATATTATAAATAAACTATAAATATTGTTGTGAAAAATACTTTTATAGTTTAATTTCTGAAATCGTTTTCCTTTGGTCCTTAATAAAATATCTTCAATAAAATTAAATGCATAAATAAATCTTTTGATAAAAAGTTGATCCAGCCGTGATTTATCTTTGACCGAATGATTTTTTGATTTTTTGTCCGGTGGAACTATATTTTCGGGTTCTATTTTCTGAATAAAAACATCATTTTTTATGAATTTATAATAAAGCAACATTAAAATGGTAAAAGTACATTAATGAAATTACTTCATACATACCCATCGGATCAGGTTTCCTTCATTTGCATGGCAAAAGTAAAACTCATTGGAAAGAAAAACAAGTTTTTGAAACCATGTTTAATGTTGCGGGAATTTGTGGTCAGAAATAATCGATATTCTTAATTGGATCAATCACTGAGATATCAAATGATGATTGATGGTACAATAGATAGTGTTTTGAAATCCAATATGTGCTCTTTATTAGAAGAATGAGGAAATGATAAAGAGAAACAAGTGAATTATTGAGGCATTCATGAGAATCCTTCAAGTGGAAATAATCGTTAATAATAATAATAATAAAATAATAAAGATTTTTTTATCAGATTCGGTCCGTTAATGTTTGATACAATATTGATGATTTGTAGACATGTTTATGGTCGAATATTCCATAAAATATCAATGTTTTACTGATAATCTTCTGATCGATAAAATTCACTCAAAAAACACATCGTATTTAATGGTAAATATATTCAAACTCTTTGTAAGCTGTCACTAACATTGCGTGTTATCTTATCAGTTGAAAGAATATTTTTGAATTTCAAACTTGAATATGAATCGAACAGTGTTAAGAAAAATATTGGGAGTTTGCGGAGGGCGAAATTTTGATTCAACTCTTATTATTACAAGATTTCTGTGAATGATTGGCTCATTAATATGAATACATAATAATTTGATCGGTATTGTGATAAAGCTACTGGTTTAATATGGATTAATTAGGATAACATAATGGATTCTGCTCATTAGATTATGCTGCGTAAAAATATAATTGCATATTCGACATACATAATCAGAAAAATACCAATCAGAACCATATGGATTTTTATTCAGAACAACAAAATCTTGAACTTTATATATCGAATAAGTGGCTCTTTTTTTTGGTGTTAAGATCCGTTATAGCATTTGGTTTCACAATAACAAGTAGCACCCACGATGTCGAAATACAGAAACAATCCGGTCAAGTATTTTCATATTTAATATCTCGACAGAAAAGAAAAATTAGATAGATGACCATTTTGAAAAGATTTGGAATTAGTAATAATTATATTCGGAATCTATGTTAAAAACTTAATGCATTTATATAATTTATTGAATATACTTTTATGTTTTGTGATTTTTCTTTTTGTTTTCGATGCGTATTTTATGAGATCGTATGTGAATACAAAAATATATACACATCTGAGAAACCAATCAATAACCCAGAGCAATATCATCGTACCATCAAACCCATCCACTCAAATTGATAAATATTCATCCATAAATCTAAACAGTTTCAAACATATCCTAACCAATCAAAAAATTTAACACCACAACATGTAGAAATCAAACTTCTAAAAATCGAATAAAACTTGACGTAAAATATCACTTGCGAAAATAATGAAGTTTTAAATAAGCTAAATTCGGAACTTTTGTCAATCTTTTCTTATCTGTCATGAGTGACCGTGACATAGTTTTGTGTGAATCTTTTCAATTACTAAATTTAATGAATGTAATTGGTTTGTAATCTAAAGGAATTGGCTGGAATGTATGGTTTCTGTATGATCCCCATGTGATAAGCACATTTGTTGAATCAAGATTAATATCAAGAATTAAAAATCATATGAGATGAAATAATCATTATTGCTTGATAAACTTGTGTGATGGTGTCTTTTCATTATAAAACTTATGAGAGAAATCAATACTATATTTTGATAAATGTACCTATTAATCTACTAAATTTCAGTTTCTGTTTGAGGATTTTCTATTTTTCAGTATTTTGATCATTTCTCTTTCTGTACCTCTTCAATAAATATTTTTAGATTATTTTATCTTCAAACCAGTAAGGCCAATTCGATTAATTAAGAAGAGAAAAATCTACTAAATAGCTTACTTTATCAAAACAATTATAATGCTATCAGATCATCGATGATATTGGAAGAAGAATCAAGGAAATATTCGCTTTGCTAGATATAGAAGTTGACACTTTAATAGATTAGCTTTTCCTTTACTATCAAGAAAGATTTTCAATCATGCGATAAAAGCATCGAACAATACATGATATTAATCGAAATAAAGGTATTCAAGATTTAATTGAAACTCAGAGAAAAAATCGCGTGGGAGCAATGTCTTAAATGGCGATGTGTACTGCAGTTGTGAAAGAAAGTTTTCAGGATAAAATATATTTTAAAAATAAAATAAAAAATTTTATTCAAGAAATTAGGGGCAATTTCACGAGTGTAGAATGGAAAATATAATTTTATATTATCTGCGGTTTTTTCTCGATAATCAAATACATTTCGATTTTCATTTAAATTTATATTTGGATCGAGGATAAATGTACCAACATGGGAAAGGATGGTACGAGTACTTGATTAAGTTTTATTGACATGGTAGGTTTCTGACAATTTATTTCTTTGTTATATGTATATTTTACTTATCGCTTTCGTACGATTCAAACAAAACACTTTCGAATAACTTGGATTGATTTTATTATTATAAATATTATCAATATATACAGATTGGCAGGTAGATCATCAACAAGACTGGAAAATTCAAGATTTAAATTTAAATAAATCGATTCGAATTGATTAAATGATTTGGCCTGAAAGGTGAAGGCAAATCAATGCGACAAAAATTTATTCGTTGCAGCTTTAACGCGAAATAATTTTTCGACTACCAAAATTCATCGCTTTCTTGTCGAAAGTTGGAGAGCAGAGAACGTCATCTGAGTTTGCAGAAGAACAGCGAACACATTTTGAGCGAAAAAAGGTTCAGAAAGACCAAGGACGAACACTGCAGAAATGCGTAAAATGATTGAAGAAGATTCCCACTTAAGTTGTCCAGCCATTTCAAGAGTCACTGACATTAAAGAAATGAGTGTTCGCCGCATATTGACACAAGAACTTGCAACACTTTGCAGCAGATGGGTTCCTTATATTTTCAATTGTACTTTTTTAGATTTTGATAAAATTTCATCGAAGTGAATAAACGACGGCTTCTACCTTATCGATTTAAATAAATTCTGTTACAAATATAAACCATCGAAATATAATTGATATTTACAAAATTAGTCTGCTAATTGATCATTTCCGGAAGAAGTCCTTTTTTGGGGAGTATTTTACTTACAAAAGATCGAAACGCTATGAAACAAGTATAGTTGGCATTCTGAATAGATTGGAACACTGATGATTAAATAACCCAATTTTAAGACTCTTACCAATAATTCGTACCGTTTGTAATTATTATGTTAGATTTTTATTATCCTTATACACAGGAGAATATTTACAATTCCAAAAGGAAGCCTTGGTTAATCAGAATTAGAAAATGCTTAAGAAATTCCAAACTCTCTTTTTTTATTATTTGTTATCGGCATTAATAAATTATATAAAGAAAATTTAAATTAAAATGAGGAGACAGCTAAAATAAATTATCAGAAATTTTTATTGATTACTTCAAAGAGATGAATTTTCAAGAAAACAATATTGATTTTGAATGATTTTAATAATACATATTCTTTGAATTTCCTAAAAAAATTTGTTTATGGCGCCTAAAGCTATTTTTTATTATTTCATTTCTCATTTCTTTGTTTAAACCGACGAGAATACACTGGAAATTAGGGAATTTATATATGATATCTCATTAACGATATAAAAATTTCTTATTTGAAGAGCAGAACACAGTTCTAGATTTTATAAAATGAAGATTTTGGGAAATCAAGACAAAATTTTAAATTCTTTTTCTTCAAAAAAAGCACTTGATAAATCCTGATCTTCAACGAGACCAGTTTCATTTATGATTTAATGTGCAATACCTATTTTTACTTTTAAAACTTGATAGGTTTAATTGAATCGTCTGGTGAGCAGATCAATGAGCGAGTTGATATCGACTGATTTTGAAAAAGAAAAATTAAAAACGAAATCACTCACCCGAGTCCAATTAAAAAAAAGAATTGCTAAATCGAATTCGGACTAGTTTGATGGAAATACTATGTTTTTTATCATTATATTCATCTGATTTGGAGGTTAGGGATAATATCGATATCATGTCACTGTATCACTTTAAAAAATTATCTTCTGAGAGAAGATTCGTTGATATTTTATCCCGATTTTCAATGTTTTTGCAATTTCATTCCTCAATTCATTAGCAGAATCTCTTCATATTATTTATATTATTTATCTGATATACAAAATGCTGGAATAATAATAGCTATGTTATTGTAAAATAAAATTTCATTATAGATATTATTATAAATTTAGATTTAGCTAGAATAAATTTCCTTCTGTTATGATGAATGTCAATGTAAAAATCGGTTTTAAAAGATTCTATACAATTTTAATATGATTTCAATGTTTGTAGTTAGCAGCATCATCTTATGAACAACATCATTTGTCAAAACATTTGTGAAGTTTTGGCAATTTAACCTCATTTTCAGTATTTTATTATTTGTATTATAATATTAAAGATATTATTAATAGTATTATAATTATTATGTTTTATTCGCTTTATCATTTTAATGACTTCAGCTAAGAAAGGGGTTCTCTGACCCAATAACAATAAATCCAAAACAATAAATTCTCTCCCATGAAATAATTTTATAACTTTATTTTATATATAACTGCTATGTTTGATTCATTTGTATAATTCAGTTAATATCTCGTTTTTTAAGACATCCAATGGCGATATAATATAGTTTTAAAACCAATTCCCAATTCTAATCACAACACTTCTATATGATTATTTGAGTTTTTAAATTTTTATAATTATAAATCGAGTTAGTTAATTACA
>JBBMOY010521108.1:0-11691 GCA_037951405.1 Platydemus manokwari | reverse complement strand
TAATAATAATAACAAAAATCATAAAAATAATAATAATAATAATAATAATAATAATAATAATAATAATAATATTGATAATAATAATATATTGGTAATAATAATGAAAATAGTAATATAATAAATATTGTGGCTATGATTATAATAATTTAAAATTATAATAATAAAATTATATTAATAATAATAAAACAAAAATAATGATAAAAATAATAATTATATTCAAAGTATAAAATAATATGTTGATAGGATAAAAAGTGATTATTATAATAAATATAAAATATCGATCTCTATCCTATAACTCGATGGTTAAGTTATTATAATGATATTGCTTTGTCATATCTACCAAATTTAAATTTTATTTTAAAATTTTATTTAAACGTGACCGATTTGATACTGATATGTAGTCTCGTTTAATGCGGTTTCACATGAATCTGTTTTTCTGGAAAGCTAATTATCTCACTAAAGAACTAAAGATCGAGATATAGTTACTTAAAAATGACCTTATGAAATCATCCAAAAAAAATTGTATTTCTTTAGAGTAATTTGTTTTAATTTGATATAAAAATACCATGTATTGATTTTCGAATCTCTCTGATGAATATATTGGGTGTTAAAATAATATTGTGGTGCAGCAAGTAATTCAATAAAATTGTTTCGATAAACATTTTTTAGCAGGTTTTCAAAAAAATATGAAAAAAAAATCCAGCATATTATTGCACTAAAATGTATGATTTTTTGACTTGATTTCACACAATAATGCCACGGCATTGGCAAAATGAATGTATTATCATTATATATAATTAATAAAGTATTCACAATTCATATCAAAATTTCAGTTTAAAAAACCGTCAGTATTTATGAAATATCGGTTTGGAAACAACGAAACTAGTTAGAAAATTGATTCGAAAATTAACGGAAATCGGACAAATTTTATTGCAGGTATTTCAGTAAAACAAACTGTAAACAATTTTACCCGATCGAATAAATAAATACGAAATTTAATCCGATGAAAATGGATAACAAAATTTATTTTTATGGTTTTTCTTTAGAATAATTTAATAATACAAAAAATAAAATAAAATAAAATAAAATTCGAACTAACATCTTTTCTTTCTTTAAACGAGAACGAAATTCGGATTACTGAAGTCATGGAAATCGGTTTCAACTGTTTTCTTTTATATTATCAATCATAAGATTCTATTGGAAAAGAAAATCGACAAATCAAATTTTTGGACTTAAAGTCTAACTTTGTTTTAATGAATGGAAAAATAGAAATTGTCTGATATTTGTGATGGGAAAATGAAATTTTGATGTCATGAAAATCAAATATTTCCTTCAAATTTCAATGATAAAAACAAATTCAATTGGAGAATTTGTTAATCCGGGATTAAATGAAAACCGTTGTTTTGTTCTAATCTACTGAATTTCTTGATATCGATAATTATTATTTTCTTTCATTTTTGATGGTTTTGGCTATTTTTGCATGTAAAATCATCAGATAAAATTCGCTCTACATCATAAATCATGAAACGTTCCTTGAACTTCAGTCAATTCGAAAACCAGTTGTGTCAAATGAGTACAGATGATTGATAAGTAGAATGGGGAAATTCGACGAATTTCTTGATAATCTTTGAAAATAACTTGTCTTATAAATATTTTGAAATATCTTTCCACAGATTTGTCATAATTATCAAGAAGACGTGTTAATAAAAATAAAAAATTGATCAAAATAATTTTATTATTATTAATATTATTATTTTTTGTTTTTTCTTATTTTTTTTAAATGTATTTTCATTTTATATTCTTCCCTGTTTCTTCTTATTATAATGGAAATACTGCCTTTACTTAAATGTATATATCAATCGTTACAAATCTTAACACTGCCGTTATTATGTAGTTAATTATATATACCGACTCTAACTTCCCTAATTTTCGTCTTCCCTAGTCGTCCGCGCACTTTCGATTCTTGCAAATTCGTACTGTCTTGTAAAATCTTCCCCAAAAATTCTATTAATCGATCGAACCTCTGCCTTTATTCTTATACATCTTTTGAGTTGTTTACGAAAGAATTCTGGTTAATTCAAATTTCCTCACAATGTGTGCTATCGATTTTTATTGAGTTTATCTTTCTTTGATAGTTTCATTCGTTGCTGTTTTCTTTTATCATGAATTCTTATGAAATTTTTCCACCTCAACCACCACCATCACAATCAGAAATACATTCACACATTTCAATGCAAACTTTCGTCACCTGTATCGTTCATATCTATTTTCTAATAGAATATATCGACTGAAACCAACTGATACATATAGGTGATTGAAATGGGTTTTGGTTATTATTATTAATTTTCGTCATCAAACTCATATATAATAGTGTTGTTCTTTTTTTCTCATTGGTGGATTCAAACTTACTGTCATCACTACATGGTTGTAGGCAACTGTTGTGATTTGCACTTTGTTTTTTTATCAGCTTACAGTTATAATTAAAGTTCCTTTTATTAATCTTAAATAAAATTCAATAAAATATTGATTATAATTTCGTCCATCAAGTGCAATTTATAAAATCTAAGCTACTACTTAGCTAATCCGATTTCCAATGCGAAATATATTTCTATGTAACGGTTAACCCCATATATTAGAAAAAATAGCGATTCAGATGTAAGGAAATATTATCGAGACTCTCAAATATCGCATTAACTGTGATCGATGTAGATTGTAGAGAAAAACGAGAAATCTCAAATCGTACTGATGATCAAAAATATATTTTCAAATACTCAGATCCAACGATATTTTAATGTTAATGTTAATCGTATCGATTATTATCTGTTCATCTCCCACTTGATCGACTGAGCAAAGAAATAAAGTCGTGTAAAATAAGAAAAGAAATTGCTCAAGAATTCAGTAAAATCAATCGCATATTTATCAAATAAATTGTGATTTAAAAAAATTAAAAATAAATTTTAATTAATGGATTTTTTATTATTTTTTTCAATTATTTCATTTTATTAAAACAATCAATAGATTAATAAATAATATTTTTGAAAATATTTTAATTATATTTCCTCATGTTGATTATTAATTTTTCGAATCAATGGATCACCTCAAGGAATATCGATAATTATTTAAAACAATATTTTCATATCGTATTATATTTAATATATTAAATTGTAAGATTTTGTTGATAATATTTATCGATATTAGATGGGTGATCATCGACCCTGATTGATGATAACGTCAATAATGGTTGGAATTGGTTTAAAAGTTTAGATCTAAGGAGAGAGAATTTACAATGAATAATGTAGATATGGTTATCGAGAAGGATAAAGTGATATCGAACTACAGTGCTGTTACAATGGCTGTCACAAGCTCCGAATGGAATATGCGAGTAAATGTAAATGAAATGAAGGTGAGTTCATATCGACTAATGATTGAGTTAATAAATAGTGGATTGAAGACGCTGTCGGAGAGTGATGAATGATAAAGGACTACAAAAGTTATCTATCAGTGGATTAACTGTTTGGATTGACACTGATTCAGTGATATGTTCAGTGATAATGATAATAATGTTTATTTCTCATAAAATAACATCCTCGTGATCCGATGGGAACAAGTCCTCAGGTCGATTGTTAAAATTTTATTTGTCCTTTATCCGATAAATTGCTTTTCTGGAAGAGATTCATATCTTCCAAAGTCTGCTGAAACAGTTCCACCAATTGGAATTGTTCGAAGTTTTAGTTGGATTTATTAATCTAAAGATCCAAAAAGGCAAGAAGTTGTTGGGCTGACTGTGAGGTGCAAAATATTTCTGGGTCTAATTTTTGTTCATTTTTCACTGTAAGTGTCCGCTTTCTCCACACCAGAAGCAATTGTCTGCGTGCAAGAGCTCTTCTGTTGGGTCTGGCATACCTCGACAATTATTGTGCAGTTTCTTAGTCATGCATCTCATCGAGTACGCTAGTCTATCTTCATAGGAGCGAAATTCTGTTCTGAAGCTATTGGCTCGACTTTTCTTGTTCTGAGAGAATGTGGTGATTTATGACCACTTGCCTCATCGATTTCTTTTTTGAATGGTTTTAACAAATTTTTATATTTTACCACGTTATTATTATTATTATTATTATTATTATTATTATTATTATTATTATTATTATTATTATTATTATTATTACTGTCATTTTTATTGCTATTATTATTATTGTTGTTATTATTACTATCAGTATTATTATTACTATTGTTATTATTATTATTATTGCTATTATTATCATTGTTGCTATTATTATCAATATTATTATTATTGTTATTATTATTGTTATTGTTATTATTATTATTATTATTTTTATTATTATTTTATAGTCAATGGATTAAAAAATGATGAAGTATTTAATTAATCTGTGGTTTTTCGTATTTATGTTTATTAGTATTGATTTGATTTAGTTATTTCTATAGCAGACTCAATTTAAAGAAATAAATAGCCTGACAAAACTGGATATATTTAAATCTTTTCTTTATTATTAGTTTGAAAATACTTAAAAATTCGTTAAAATTATTACACATATTTCTTGTGATTTGATTGGCTGATATTGTTATTTTATTGAAATTTTATTGGATAATTTGATTTTCATTAAAATAAAGTTTGTTTAATCTATGATATTAATTTATTTGAAATACTTATTGTTTATCTAAAATTTAGCAACCCAATCATCCACATGTCGACGGTAAGTATTTTGTAATTGCTGGCTTCTAAATTTTGTAATCACAGAGTCTGATCATACATTTTCTAAGCTTGCTGTCAATGATTTGTTGTGATTTGAATTTTAACATTTGATGAGTTAATGTGTACGATAGCTGATCAAATATCTCATTTATTCTAAAGCCATACGTTATGTTCTGGAAGATTTGTGACAATTTCTTCGAAATCTGGAACTTGAACGTGATTTATATTTATTGATTTTTATCGAATAACAACAAGCATTTAACGGCTGGAATAAACTAATGATTTCCTAAGAATTTCAGAGGTTCTATTCGATATAGATAAGTAGTAAAGCATCAAATCCTGTGCCTAGTTGATTATCTTATGTAGTCCAATAGATCGATAAATATACTATTTCATATCAATTACGAAATGCTTTCAGATTAAGAGATATAAATTTATACATTAATATTTCTATTGTGACACTCTTTTGTCTTAACTAGCACATTCTAGCACGTCAATTTTGTCTGTGATGAATTGTTTAAATATCATTTTGATATCATTGTTCTCGTATGTCCAATTCTCTTTGGTGATCGTTCCTCAATATGGGGTTATTATATTCAATTGTAATATTCATCAATAAAGAGACTGTGTTTTCATCTAATAATAAATTAATGATATATATTTATAATGCGATATTATTATTTTATTAAGCTCATACCACAGAAAATTTATCCGGCACCAATACCGATCAAATTGAACCGAAAGGAATCTGAAAATTTATTAGTAAATTTTTATTTTAATGTTTATTGATATTCGATACATGTATTTATGTTACCATGGAAATATATTTGATGTCCATCCCTAGTGATGTCAAATATTTACCGTATTGAGTTTCGAGATTTCGATCAGGTTCATTTGAAATAGACTTTCAATATTTCGAATGGCTTGTTATGAAATCGTTTGTTGAACCTTGTCATTTGATTTGCTTATTTAATCTGACGAATCGACATCAATATTTTAATTGAAGTTCTGCAATAGCTTTACATTTATAATTCCTTAAATCATAAATCGATTATATGAATCGAAAATCGGGAGCAACAGTTGCATACTAAACCTAGTTTGTGCTAAATGAATTTCGAGCATGTTGAGATTAAAAGCCGTTTATTTTTATTTATTATTATCTAATAGATCGATACCTAAATATTTAATTGCAAAATCAATAAAATATTGAAGCAGTAAAAACGCCATTCAATTCAGTAACAATTTATTAAATTTGAAAAACCACGTTATATAGAATATTTAACTAACTTCACTCTCCCGTTATTTTGAAAATTTTTTTCTGCCAGTTAATTCTTCAAGATTTTTGTCTATTCCTGGAAATCAAGAAGCACTTGATGTGGGCTTAAAAATGTTAAAATAATGAGAGGACCGTGATAACAATCCCGGTTTTTCTTTATCTTCTGTGGTTCTTTATTCACTAAAACTTTTTTTCAAACCACAATAATTCGTAACCTCTCTTTTTAGCATAAAATCTCCTTAAGTTTGTGGCCACTGATTTTAACTGGTTTTCCGTTTTTTTGATTATCTAGTCGTGGTGACTTGGTTCATTTAATAGTAACCCATGTATTTTAATTCGTCGTCTAAATAAAATTTCAAAAGGAGAATGTCGAATTGAGCTTTGATCTGATGCATTGATGATAAATTTTATCAGGGGTATTTATTTATTACACACCACGTTATTTAGAATATTTAAACAAATCGATAATCCAATATTTATCTAACTGAAGCATTAAAACTGGTTTAGCATTATTATTATTATTAAATATTATTTTTGATACAATTATTAGCATAATAGTATAATTATTAAATATAATCAAGCAATTATTAATTTTGTTTTAATTATATTATTATTACTTTTCCATTTAATTTATTAGTTTTAATCTACTAATTAATTATATTATTAATAATAATAATAATAATAATAAAGTCACGGAAATACGAAAATCTCTTCAAGAAATCATAATCACATACCTCGTGTGCCTATGCCATGTCTAAGGAAATGTTCCATAAAAACCATGGCAACTAATTATGAATTAGTAATGCGTGAGATTTATGTTTTTTAAATTGCTTGCCTTTCTTCTATTAAGGATAATTTTGTTTTGATAACAATTTAAATTGTATCAAGGAAAATTGTGCCAGAAATTCTATTTTATACAAGAGCTAACTGTAATTCCATACTAGATGGTGTATTCATCAATTTGCGATTATCGTAATAATATCGAAGATATACTTTATAAACTCAAACCCAAATTTAAAGCGATAAGATCTAAAACAAGACTCCCGTATTTTCTCATTGATTTTGATGACACCGATTCTGGATTGACAGTTCAGATGGATAAATACATCAGCTATTACTGACGAATGGAAACCTGGTATAGCCAATGGTAATCCGTAAAATCTAATTCTGAAACAATATCACATCAATGTTTTCTATATTATCTCAATCTACTTTAACTGTCATCACTGGCGGTAATTCGATCACACCGACTCGATAATGATCTTGGAATAAAATTATAAATCACTGTACCGAACATTTCACAACAAACATATCATTATAATATTATGTATTATTATTATTTCATACATTCTAATAATTATTTGATAATATTTTGAAATAATAAGAAAGAATTATCATCATGACATCAATATTCGTGCATCCTATCCCAGGGAAACCCTTGGTTGGTATGATCTAGTTGATATTAGTCACACGAGTATAATTCTTAACATCTCCATTTATATTTGGCTTTTAACTCCCTCAGTAGCAATAAGATCAATACGGTAGTAAGAACTTCTGATACGAAACATTTTTATAATGATAACCTATTTTCAAAATCGCCCATTTCAATTCACAGTGCATTTTTAATGCAGAGATTTCATTGTTGTTGTTGTAATTCTTGTTTCGAATTTGGCATCAAATCACCAAAACATCTCATCTCTAATTGATATCATTAAATAACAAATTTTTCTGTTCAGTACTGATTCGCTTCTCACATCATTTATGGGTTTAGATTGTTGTTGTTAGATTAGGAATTGTTTGATACAGCATTTTTGGCATTCAATCTATGAGCTAACATAAAGGTCTTTTTATTTCTGTAAAATTTTAGTAATTGATAGACTATTTCTCGTTAGTTCCTTAAAATCTGAGAATTGCTATGCACTGCAGTGGAACAAATAGTCAAGCAGCTATATCATGATGTTTTTTTTGCATTTTGTTAAAAATTGATTAAAAACCATGTTACTCAATAGAGATTTGATTGTTTCGTCACTAATGAGCATTAATGCCTTCAACTATGTAATATATTAGAAAAATTCGTTACTATGGATACGATTTTCATTACGGATTTTTCTTCAAATTTTCTACTTCAATCGAGTTCTTCGCTAGTGAACAGACAACGACAGATTTATGCTGACGATCATATTTGGAGAGATGGTTCAGATGTTTTCTCTTGTTTTATAATTTTGGTTTTGAAATTGAAAACATAAAGAACGATTTAGGTAGTTTCGTAAACATGGACGAATCGGTTTTTATTGATTATGGGAATCTAGATAATGGATCATTTATGCATTTTATGTTGTGTGTATATATGAATATGGGAAAGAGAATCTAAACAAACAAAAATAACATAATGGGATGGAATAAAAAATTTGTATTGTAATAATAATAATAACAATAATAATAATAATAATAACAATAATAATAATAATAATAACAATAATAATAATAACAATAATAATAACAATAATAATAATAATAATAATAACAATAATAATAATAGCAATAATAATAATAAAAATAATAATAGTAATAATAATAACAACAAGAATAATAACAATGGAATATGGAGAGCGATTATTTAAAATAAATAGTCACTATATAACTAATTATTTATAATTTTAAAAGTATTAATAAATATTCAAATCAATGTATTATTATTATAACTATTGAAGAAATTTTATATTGCTATAATAATTCTTAATATATGATTAATTATCGTAATATTAGAACAATAGAAATAAAATTCATTATAATAATTATTATCGTCACTATTATTAAAAAAACCTCATTCAAAAAAAAATTACTGATTATATTAAAACAAAATACATTCGATATGAATAAAAACCAAACAAACAACCTTGATAACTCATGCATAATGCACACCATTATTTCAAATATTTTCTTACTCTTTAATTTGTTTAACACTTATTGTGAATAAAAAATTACTTTCTGTTTTCAAATAAATAATAGATTTAAATATTATATTATCATGTCTCGTTAATTAAATATCAATAAAGGAATCTGAACGATTAATGAATGGGGTTGGTTATTTTAGATTTGAAAAAATGAAAAAGATGGTTTCTCGAAATCATAAGCATTATCAATAAATGATTCATACCATGCCTGTTAAACAGAGAACGAATAGGAATTAACCAATAAGATACTCGAAATATTTAAACAAATAAAATATTCTATGAAAGAGTTTGATTAGATACAAAGATATTATTATTATTATATTCAAATGATTCCAAACAAATAGATTTCAAAAAGATCAAATTCACCAAAGAATGTCACAACTTTAATAATTTTTTATAATATTAAAAAAATAATAATAATTATTTTTTAGCAATTTTATTCAAATCTCAAGTGGTAACACGCAGATCTATTTCTTTTCAAACCTATTTGCTTTGATTAATCCTCGGCTAATAAACAAAATCGTAGAGTATTAACATGTTATGAATCTAAATGGAGAAAAGAAATTATTTTAAAACCTATGTAAAATATAACAACAGAATAATAATTATCAAAACCATGCAACAGATCGTTGAAACGAATTTATTGGTAATAATCTCATTCCATAATGTATATTGATTTATTAAATTCGAGCTATCTATTATCATAAATTTTCACCCCCTCTATCACCCTCTAGTACGCACTGATCGAATTTTTTTATCACTGCCGTAATAAATTAACAAAAAAAATACAAAAATTCAACTATCGATATTTTTTCCAAAAATGCTATTTTATCAGAGAGAAAATTCTGATCTTTGGCTGATATTCGGTGGAAAAGTTTTTTCACAAGAAATATCTTCCAATTTGCTAGCGAATTAATTAATTCAAGCCTCGAATTGTCCTGCAGGATATTACTATGATCAGATCGTCAGTGATTATAGGGGAAAAACAACGTTGTTGTTTGAAGATATTATTTTTTTTTTCAAAAATTTTGTGGTTGAGAGAAAAATAATTATCGGTTATTATTAATAATGATAAAAATTTTTAAATAAACTTGCTGTCAATGGTTCAGATACTGATTCATTATCAATAGATATTTTTGAAATAAGCATTTACAATGATTCGCCAAAATACCTATATTAAGATATTTATTTTCCAAGCCGCTACTTATTTAAAAAACCACACATTAAAAACGAAGTGAAAAGTCACGACATCGAATTATGTTTTAATTAAAAATATTAAAACAAATTAATATCATTTTATATAAAATAAAATCTTTGAAAATTTAAATCAATTTAAAATTCTCCCATCCCCTTTTCTTTTAAATCTTTGATTTTGTTTGTATTCTCAATTGACATTGTATCGAATATTCTACATATTTATCAACGTACAAGTGCAAATTAAAACCTCAAAAATTTAAAATTCTGACGTATTTATTATTCATAACAAAATAAGTTTTGATATTAAAGCACCAGTCTTATGAATCAAACTATTGAAAATAGAATTAGATATAGTGGTCTTGTATTGAGGTGAGTCCAACTAAGCTTATAGGTTTGTTGAAAAATTAATAGATAATAGGTTTTTAGTCATAATAACTATGAAATGAAGAATTCGATATCCTACTCTATTATGATCACAGATATGACCTACAAAATCCAACGTCACCATTTCATTGAAAACTGACCACTGAAAGAAAAAATAAAAATACATTATAATTTATAATAATTTTTGGTTTTGTATATTTTTATGAATTAAAAATATCAATAAATTACGGTGTATATATTCGATACAATTGCTAAATCACAGTCGAAATATTAATCATAGTGAGAATCAAATCAAATCGATGCCATACACAATTCCTTAAAGAAATCACACGGAAAATATTACCCCCAAATAACTTTAATGTGGATAAGATTTAATAGAATAATTTAAAACAAATCCAAATCCAAGTCGTTGACAAAAGAAGGGTCTACTTGATTTTGGTCAAATAATTCTATTATTCCATCAATTTAGTATGAAATTCAACGATAAAAATTCAGTGGACTGAATTATTATCTAAGATACATCTGTGGTATTAAAATCAATCCGTTATTTTTTCTAAACATAAAATGTTGATAGAAAACGTAATAAAAACAATAAAAAATCGATACGAATATATTGAATTATGAAAACAAATTACAATTTAAATCAAGCTCTTTTATGAGTCACATTTGACTGTGTGGTCAATGAAAACTCATTTCCAAATTGTAACTTGAGTCGCATTAACGTTAACAATTGTTTGAGACAAGGCAAAAATATATATAAACACAAACCTATGGTAATTTGCATTAATATATAAAAGAGAAATAAAAATAATAAAGAGAAAAATTGAAACAATTGAAAAAAATTTCAAACAACATCTGTCAACCATAATATTTCTCTTTTTCTGTCACTTCATCGTCTAGATTGATATTTTTTTTCCTTTCCAACTCTACTGCAATCGCTTCAATCTCATCCCATAATCATCGACTTCTCTCTTTCACTCCATTCCATTGGAGACTTGTGCATCATTCTGAGCTTTCCCTCCTCGAAAGCCGCGGAGACTGTGTTATCCCCGAGTAAAGCCCAACTAACGAGTGCTAGCCTCACCGTACCCTCTTCAATAGGCTTCCATCTTAGACCGCTTTCACGAGAGGATTTGTTATCGGGGCTTAGAGGACCATTTCAAACTGAG